>JBBPFQ010000032.1:6272248-6287667 GCA_037974815.1 Kaempferia elegans
TCTCACTTTAATTATTCTATAATTGTCTCTTTCCCCTTCTTTGGTATCCAATTTTTGATATAATCATTCAAAAGTTTCATTTTTTTTACTTCATTCACTGCTATTTTAGCTTCTTTCTTGGCTATTGTATATATTTTTTTAAGTTTTCTTCATCCATACAAAAATATAATTCCTTATAAACTGTTCGTTTTTGCTTCACTTTCTTTTGTACTTTCTCATTCCACCATCAAGTTTCCTTACTTAGTGGTGCATGTCCCTTTAACTCACAGAGTACACTCTGAGCTACTATTTTCAACTTTGATATCATCTTACATCTTTTCAATCATCAAGAAGGGTGTATGCTTGTACTAAAGCATCAAGTCAAGGCTAGTTGATTCTAGAAATCTTATTATGTTTCTATGCTTTTTTTCAGTATCATGCTAGTGCCGGTGTTTTGATATGTGGTGTCGGTGAAGATTTGGAAGAGGGAGAGGAAGGAGAAAGGATATGAAAAGGAAGAAAAGAAAGAGAACATAATTATATGTCAATCTTCATGTCACATTTAAAATGATACAATTTTTATATTGTATTATATGGATATAGGCTAAAAAATAAATAAATACTATTTCAATTCAGCTTGACACATTTGCCGCATTGTCAAGGAGTCAAACATCAATAAAGTACGATGCTTATGACATGATTGACATTTTATGTAAGAAGGATACATTTCAACTGTGTTGCCTAGCACGGTATGAGATTTCCACTAGAAGATTACTTAGCATCTCATTCAAAAATGTGTATACTAGGTAGCTATGAAACTTATTTAATTATTTCATAACTGTAAGTAGTGACTAGTGAGTAGGCAATCAGGCAGTCATTGTACAAGATAAACATCAAATTTGAATGAAAAAAATGCTCATTAAACTACTCAGGAAGTTATATCACTTATCTTTGATTTGACTTCTAACTGATATAAAAATAAAATTTTGAATCATTAGTGATCATGCACCCAGCAAATTTTCTTTGAAAAATCTTCTTATATCTTTCATGAACTTGAATCTATTTCTAACCTTGATTTCTCTACCATAGTCTTTCACTCACTATGTTTGTGCAACTTGAGATATGTTAGCATTTGTTATGTGCCTAACTTTATAAACTAAGTTCTGGAGTTAAAGTATATGATATAACAGTAAAACACCTGAGCTTAGTCACCAACCTTATCCTTGTAAACATTAATCTGTACAAGATTGGACATTTTCATCTGAATGTCAGTGGGTTTGCGCAGTAGTCCTACCTGTGAAAAAGAATCATATTGTAAGTTTCAAGAATTACACATTGGAGCTAGAAAGACAAGGAGAGAGTGGAAAGCTCATTAGTATTAACTATTAAGTACAAAACCCAAAGGGCCAGCCAACAAAACACAAATGTAAATGCTTAATAAAAATAATGTGTTCCTATATTAACAACAAAGAAAAGGTAATATTTTGCTACAAATCTTTGAGCATCCAATTTCGGGTGTTCACCATAAGTTAATATTCAGCTTAGAATCTTTGCAATTGTTTTGCATCTGGTTTTTGATGTTCCTGGTGAAGCTCTTGGTGTGTAAATCAAAAATCAAGATTCAAGTGGTTTCTTAGATTTTCTTGCCGAGGATTAGGAATCAACCTCTAATAAAACAAGAAATCATTAAATAGAAGATGTCAATTGTCAAGTTCAAATTTTTTTTTACATGTTGTATTTACAACTATTTCATAATGGCCTTCTCCATGGCAGGCCTCCTAGTACTAGCCACACTGTTGACATACCAATTAAAGAATATAGACGCTTCCTCCACTGGTAAACTACTCAATCTTAGAATGCACCATCTTAGACTAGTGTAGAGTTGTGTATGTAAACATGTGGCTGTATCTAAGTTTAAGCAATTAATGTGCCTGATTCAGATAATTTCCCAGTGAGCCAATGAATTACATTATTGACAATCCAGTTGTTATGCATATTACTTCTAATTCTATGTTAAAACACATTGAGATTGACTATAACTTCATCAAAAAAAGTGAGTCAAAGAAACCTTCACCTCTTTTATTAGTTTAAATGATCAACTAGGGAATAAGCTCTTTATTCTTTGAGAGTTCTTAGGATTAAGTATATTTGGAATAAGTTGGGATAATATCTCCAAACTAGCTTGAGTGTGACAGTTGAGGATCAAATTGTAAATACAATATGATTCAATTATAAATATGTCAACTTGAATGCAATTGTAAAAAAATAATGATGGTAATCTATATTGAGGTAGAGATGGACCACCTAGGACAATAACTAAATAATTTTCCCAGTCTAATAAATGTATTCCTTTTATTCAAGTTATTGAAGGTAAAACTTCGTGCACCATTACATAGCACTTTCTGCAGATTTTGAGAACAAAGTATATAAACCATCATATGGCATTGGAATATGAAAAAGAATAAGAATTGAATGAGCGGAACTTACAATATATGGAACTGGAGCATCCACAAAGTCTAGCATTTTTCTTGGTAGTATCTGAAAATATGTTTTAAAATGATTAAATGGGCATATCACAGTTGCTCCAAAAGCCTACAATCACCTAGGGATTGATGGAGAACTGCAAGAATATTAAAACACAATTGCTCACTTCAATATAGAAACATTTGTTAGAACTTCAAGCATCCAATTAAATATTCAGGTTAAGTCTATAGATCAGCTTACACCATTAATAAGTCAATTTTAAAAACATTGCAGGCTTTATTTCCCTTCTCATGTAGCCTTGTAAGTTAATGCAATTAAAAATGAGTCACACCTCAACTTTCCCTACCCTCCATTTCTATCCTCCTTTCTCACATAGGATCATAAGAAACACACCGTTAAGATTTAAGCAAGCTACTTCCTCAAGCAGCTACAGACAGAATTCGTCAATTTGAGAATTGATTCATACAGAAGTGCACAACTGATTTTCCACAAGCTCTTAGAGAAGAAAAGACACCTCTATTATAACAAGTGGTTGCTATTTTCATTCTTTCAAAGGATGCAAAGGAGCCCAAGGCAGAGATGAGGAGCTGGTGACAGATAAGCAGCAAGGATCTAAGGTAAATCATCCACCAATGGATCAAAGGTTGACCAAATGACCAGGAAATGAAAAGTTTAGGTAGGTCAAGATTGACCGGATGTATGGCAACATTGTTCCTAACCACATAAGCATTCTACATCATAGCCAAAGATGAACAACAAAGGATCCAGATATGATAACGAGCGAAGTAAATTCCTACAGTTAGCTACCTTCTAAGAAGATGACAACAAGAAATCAACAAACCGGGTACTTGATAATTTCAAAATGTAGGATGATTTGCACGGTAGTTTGGATGATTTCCATGTGGTGGGCAATTTTGAGATGACCTCCAATTGTAGTGAAAGAGAAATTCAGTTTGCAGTTTGACATTTGCATTTTTTTAATGTGAATGCTTATTCCAATTAATGTAGATATGCCTACATTGTTTATATTTAAATGCTTGAAATGATTGTTGAATTCAAATTGGAAGGAAATGCAAGAGACAACAGTCATCATCATGTCAGACTATAGTGTGTCAATATAATACAATAATCCATACAGGTTTGACAAGTTACAGAGACTGGCAATGGACCAAAATTTTAAATGATCGTTGTACTCACAAATCAAGTGAAGATAGCAAGCATGTACTTATTTAATGTAATCATGAATATTTGTTTGCAAACTATACTAGTTTTAATATTTAGGATGAGTTGAGTCGAGTAAAATAATTGTTTGACTTGAGAATTCCAGTTTTTTGAGGAATAGCTAAATTAATTGTTTTAAAGGATATGCTAGTAAGTAGAATAAGCTACAGATCATTAATATAATGAGTGTCTCCTGCATGATAAGAAAAAATATCTCTAATGATTAATAACAGAAAATGATAACATTCAATACAACTTACACATTTAATACAAAACTGCATAGGTTCATGAGAAGGGTTTGGTAAATAAACTCACTGGAAGATATAAGCTATGCCACTGAAATGGCCGAATCATGGGTATGATGGATAACACTATAGCTGATAGCATACCCTGCAGTTTTATCAAAACTAAAAAAATGTCATTATGAAGTGAATTAAGTTACATAATATGAAAAAGTAGACAGTTTATCGAAAACAGACTAACCAAATTTGGGCATATGACAACAACTTGTTTCTCCAATAAAGCTCCAGCTAAAAGTGCCAAAATCTGAAAGAGAAGCTGTTAGATTTCCCGTTGAGTAAATAATTACACAACAACTAATAGGAAATAAAAAAAATAAAACAACAATCTAAATGCATGCAATCTACATTGGCTTCATGTTTCACCATTTGCCTATTTCAACAAAAGTTCTTGAATTTTTACTAAAGAAACTCAAATATTTAAGCTTACTGCCATTGACCAAATTGTTCTCTTCCTCAACTAGGCACACAAAAAGCACTAGGAAAGTATTGGATAGACTCTTTTAAGGTTTTACCTCTTTCACTAACTTGGTTAGTGTAGGACAGGGACTTGTAGGACACTTGCCAAACAGATACCATTTTCTGGTGGCTTTGTCTAATTTGAAACGCCCAAATGGGCATTTCATTATGTGGCAAAATGAATCACATTGTTAATGCTATTTGTCACACCACTGTGAACCTCCATGTCTATGTAATCCTAGTTGAAGTTGTGCAGAAATCCCCAGCAGGAACATTTAAAACTATAAAACAAATACAGAGTACCAACACTTTCAAGTGATAAAGCACGGCAAATTGTAGCAGTAGTCCAGATTGATAGAGCCAGAGCTTCTTCTGCAGCTGCCAACCGTGCATTAACCTTGTTGAACAATCTTGGCTTTAGAATCTAAGCCTCGTAAAAGAATTGAAAGAAAATGAACAAACCAAGTCAGAGCAGATATATTGATGGAAGACTTTACCTCATTAACTTCTTTTGGAGACAAAGGAACTGCATCAGCAAATGCAGCATCCAGCCCAAGAGATGACATCCCAGGTCGGCAATACTTGATTGGCTGTAAATGATCTAGAGGATGAAAAATTATTTCATCTCCACGTGGGGGAAGAGGAAGAGCATGATAACCACAAACAATCTGTAATGGTTCATTGTTATTTGCCTGCAGCACAAGAAGCAATAGATGATGTCCAAAAGAACATATAGGCACGAACAGTAATACATTTCCAATGTCAAGGTAGAACGATAAACCTTAGCCCACTCCATCACTTTTTCATCAGCAACATTGGTTTCATTTTTGGAGCTTAACTCTTCTTCCTCCTCATCATCAGACGCCACACTTCTATATGAACTGTCCAAACCACTTAAAAAGTATGCAAACAACGAAATCTTATAAGGCCTTTGAAAGAAATGTAAAACAATGAAGTTAAAAGATGAAACTTGTCTACCATAAAAGTAAAAACAACATAAAGAAGTAAGGAGGACTTTTTTACCTGTACACAGACTCCAAACTTTCCACACGTTGCAATTTACCACTGGCACAAGGGTATGGCATGCCAATGTCAGGTGACGCATGCCCATTCTCAAAGCATCCATTTAATCTTTCAAAACTATCAGAACGTGACCCTGATGTCTCTGACATATTGTCATCACAGATTGGCACAGTCCTTCTAGTTTCCCGTTCTAGCTCTCTCAGATGACTAAAATCTGAAGCGTCACTAGCAGAAACACTTTCAGGGGACTGTGGTTCCAAACTCCTATAAGGAGATGATGAAACCTCCCTTTCAACTGGAATAACTGAAGAAGAAACAAGACCAGAGACAGTATCAACTGGTATAGCATAATCCATCCAAGTAGAAAACAACTGCTCAGAATTCTCAGATAGTTGATCAAAACAGGAGACCCCATGTGAAATAGACTCCGTAAGAGCCATTTCACTTACATAATGTGTTATCCTGTCAAGGCGCTCCTGTGCAATTATGCTGTCAAAAATGCAATTTTGGATAAATATCAGAAAATAATTGACGACAACAATATATAGATAGCCTAAATAGGATGCCAGTATATAAATAATTCAAAATATAAAATTAGCTAATGGAAATGAGAGGTATACCTGTTCAGCATCTCATAGTGGAGCTCAAAAAATGGAACCCTTGTGAGAAGACAATAACAGCGTGGTGCAGCTACCAAGAACCGACTAGATTTGCAAGAAGAATGGGGGAGGGGTGAAACAGCACCTAAAATACCAGGTGCCCTCTGAACTATCTCCTGAATATGGAGGCAAACACCATATAATGGTGCATTGTCCGAGGACTGAGCGGCACAATGATACAATCAGAACATAGAAAAAATGCTGTAGATAACAGAATGTAGGTGAAAACAGACCATACATAATTGCACACATTCATACCTTACTTTTAAGTTAAGCAGAAGAATGTGAGAAAACACATACACAATATCAAACATAAAAACACCAAATTAGTTCTCAAAAAATTACAAATATTTAAGCTGGATTAACTGGATGTAGCAATTTACTAAGTTACTTAAAACTTGGATATTAGAATCCACTGTAGATCAACACCAATACGTCTGTCTTTAAAAACTTTACATATGATCAGTCGGCTGTTAGGTATCAATTTGCAGAGTTGATGTCCAGCACCAAAATGGAAGGGGCATATGAAGAAGCAAATATCAATGAATGTGAACAATCACGTCTCACTGGCATTGTGTCCATAAAGCAACATAACCTTCTTTCTATGAGAAAATAAGGGACAAATGATGATTTTCTTATAGTTTCACGGAGATAAATTATCAATCAAGAAAGTGTTCAACAAACATAAGGCATTTGAAATCATGCTACATAGGCAAAAGGATGAGTGATGATTTCAAGAATTACAAAATAGGCACACAAGCAAAAGATAAAATCACAGCAGAGCATGTCAAATAATGGGAATCTAAAAAAAAGGGCAGTCGGGTGCATGAAGCTCCCACCATGCGAGGTCCTGGGGAAGGATTCATTGTACACAGCCTTACCCTATTTTTTGCAAGAGGTTGCTTCCAGGATTCAAACTCGTGACCTCTAGGTCACAAGACAACAACTTTACCATTGGGCCAAGGCTCCCCTTCAAAATAATGGGAATCTAAGTAATGAAAATACATGAATAAGAAGAAGACCTTCAAGCAGAAGACAAATGCAAAATCGTCAGTTGAAAGATGTTCCTGCATATAAAGATAGAAGTGGATGATAAGAGAGAAATAGAAATATAAAGTCAAGTTTTTTCAACAAAAGAAACCACAACGACAACCCAAACACAACAAATTTACCCAACATGATAAACATCATGTTGAACTAGACAAAGATATTACAAACACATGAAAAGATGCCATGTATGTGTCAGATCAAACAATAATATTATCTTCTCGTCCTCGCAACAATGACTTGATGACATATGAGGTCAAGGACCCCTCTCCAATTAAATATATTAATCATCACAGCAGTAGTTATCAAGGTTCAATGTTCTCTCTGCTTTGAGCATTCATGGGTAAGTTATAGCTCCTGGCACCAAAGCAATGGTTGAACACACTAAACCAATTAGCTCCTGGCACCAGATAAATGGATGGGCACATTGAAGGCAGTAAATCAATTCCACAAGTGTGTATTTGTTTGTGTGGGTTTGAGTGTGAGCACAAGCACAAAGGACTCCTGCTTGCATATAAGTTAATGGAACAAGTCAGATGAGTTTTTTTAGATAAAACATTTTCATTGTTTTTGCAAGCGAATTATCCAATTTGGGATGCCTGACAAGGACTGGACAAGGCTGTAGTGTATATATCATATAAGGAGGAAATGATGTGGTACATGGTACATATCTTTGTGAACATGGAATGATACCAATACTGGATTGAAAAACAAATCTATAAAATAACAAAACTCATACCAGATTCTACAATACTAAACTGCCAAAAGTTGGAATTTTAGGGGCACGCCTGGAATTGATCTTAACAGCCCATAAGTATGAAATTGATTGTGAAATTTAATGTACTTCTAAGAGTGAACAACTAACGAATGAAGAGCATTATTGTTGGCACTTTTAACACATTGATTTTGAAGAAAAGCTGTGGAAAATGATATCTTAGAATATGTCTCATGCGGAAAAAGTTAAATAATATTTTATATTTTCCTAAGTTCAGATAAATGAAGAAACAATGATCTACTTCTAAATTTAAAATATATGTAAGCAAAATGGCATTTCTAGCATACCTGACCAAACACAATCTCATTGAGATCACTCATAGAAGGTGTTCTCTGAATCAAGCGAGCCTGCATTGCATCATATTATAAAATTAGTAACCGGATCCATGAGCTGATATTCTATATAAATTAGTCATGTAACACAAGAGTTATACATGGTGCTCATTCATTCTTTAGTTACCATGACAAAATCTATCAACATGCAAATAGTCAAGAACTTTGAGCATGAAAAACAAGAATATATCTGATAGCAGAATTGTAAACAACATAAGAAAGAAGAAGAAATTATCTCTACTCCATAGCCTTAACCTTATATTAGAGACAGAAAATTTAGACAATATTTTGAATACACAAATTCTTAGGTTAATATTTGAATAAATTTTTATGTGAAACTAAGATGAAGTTTAGAGCTTTACAAAATTAAAGAATCAGTTCCAATTATTTAAGAAAATCCTTGAAGTTCACGTGTTAGCCTAAATTGGGAAATAGTCTTGATCCCCATCAGCTAACTTATGAAAGTAGAGAATATAGTGTGTGTGTGTGTGTGTGTGAAACTATAGTGATAAAAAATTGAATAGTAAAATATTAGCATCATTCTTCACCTCAGATTTCTATAATTTTCAAATTCCTAGCAAATGCTAGTGAAAATAACATGTTCGAACAATGTCTAAAACCATGATTTATTGCTTTGAACCACAGCATCAGAGTTCCGGACTTCCAATCAAAGTTTAAAATTTTCAATACCAATTACCATCTCAAACAAGAATGGTATGGTAACGGTGTTGAACTATATTAACACAGGTCAGACAATTGTCACAATTCCAATATAGGGTAATTTCTTATTTGATTTGAGTGTATCCTATATTTTTTTATTTTCTATAAGAGCAACATCTATATCACAATTTATTAATAGATGTCTATTACCTGCAGATTAAACCACCTAATACCCTACCTAGAGACATAATACACGTAATTCTTCCCAGTTTACTTATAATCAAGATAAAGGGGAAATCAAACTAGATTATTTCATATTTAAATTTAGATAATAATTTGGTACAGGACCTAGAGAAGTAAAAGCTTTAGACATTTACTAGAAGTGATGAACACATTATTTCAAAACAGAGAGACAAATAGATAGTTGTAGAATTGATTGTAAAATTTTCTATCAAAGATTTTGCATATCATACAAGGAAATTGGATGCAATTATCTAAAATAAGAAGAGATCATATTTTGATAGAAAACTTGACAATTTTATGGAACATCAATGAGATTGTATTCTCTTCTTTGGTACTATGTTTATCTTATATATCAATGAGTAGTTGCTCTGATGACTACTAGATATAGGGATCAACACACAGTGTAGATTGAGTGAGATACCTATGCCACCCTACAGGTGAGTCAAGGGTAATTTCATGCATAAAAAGCGAGATAAGTATATTTTGTCAGACTTGAATGGTTTTTACATTGATCCTCTATCAAAATTGTAATTGGCCCGGATCAAGTAGTATATGTTGAAACCAACACAATCAGTGCTTCATTCATCCACATTGTCACGTGACTACATACTCTGCCTTTAATATTATATTTTCACCACTTAAGTTTCTTTGGTCAAGGATATAGTGATTCGACTTGTTTGTGTGCAAACCTTAACACCTTCGGGAAAGCAGAAAGTAGGGACCTCGTACTCTCTCATTGTGGCTCTCTTTCCAGGAGGATACTTGAAAAGAATCTGCATTTCCAATTTGAAAAAAGCATGTAAGAGCGGTAGTATTCCATATGCATATAAAGAGTATTAAGAGTTAAAATCGCACAAACGAAATTCAGGAAAGGGTATCTAAAGAGATACTAACACATCTTAAAGAGATAGAAAATAACTTATTGCATCTATCCTTGATCTGACACTTTGATTGTATATTGGATTCTAACAGACAAGGAAAAATAAGTTTGAAAGCATTCCACTATATCAGGAACTTAACCAATTAATAAGAAAACACATTTGTTCAATAATGAAGTACAACATAATGAAAAAAAATGCAGTTTGCAAGAGTTCGCCATCATAATATCACTAGAAATACAAGCTACTATAAATGCTTCTCAGAAATAAAAAGTGAACAACGCCATAGTGAATAAAGCAGACCTGAGGTTCCAAAGTAGGCATACACCCATGATACTGATGTTTTCTAAGATCCAAGATTTCAGATTTTGCCACCTCTGACTCCCAGATTTTTCTTTTTGCAAAAGCATCTTCAACAGCTTCAACATTTGCATTTGAATGAAGGCCAACGATGAAAAAGTGTTCATATAACGACATGGGTTCTTTATTTTGACTATGATCCTGCACTAAGATTGTTCGTTTCAAAAAGCAAAGACTAGACATCTGAAATAGTAATTAAAACAAAAAAAGTCAACAGATCCAAGAGAAAGGTGAAAAACATATCACTACCAATTAATGGAATTAATGGTTGACTATGAATAAGCTATAAGTTCAGTCAAAACAATGAATTGCAAGATCAGAAAAATAATTTGTGTACATTGCATTCACTGAATTACATGTTTGGATGAATGTGTTATAACCCATCTGAATAAGGTTGCTGATTTTGTGGATCTCATCATGACAGAAAATTAAGGTATCACTGGCCTATTGAAGTGCCTGAATTCCATTTGGTAACAGTTTTTACTGATCC
Organism: Kaempferia elegans; assembly: GCA_037974815.1. Lineage (NCBI taxonomy): Eukaryota > Viridiplantae > Streptophyta > Magnoliopsida > Zingiberales > Zingiberaceae > Kaempferia > Kaempferia elegans. The sequence goes on from JBBPFQ010000032.1 coordinate 6,283,158, forward strand.
CATGCAGCTTGCTAAAGTTTTGACTATTGAATGCTTGGCTTATTTCTCATATGAGACTGGGGAAGCCATGACATTTTCAGTATCCGGTACCATTGAGATCCAAGTGATTATTTATATTGCAATTGTTGGAAGTTGGACATTTTAATAAAAGTTTCACTCAATAAAATTAAAACCCTTTTGAAATTCAAGTATCAAAGCCAGGTTTTATTCAACGAGGGGAAACTGTCACATAGTTAATATTGCAATTGTCAAAAATCAGATTTGATAGTTTACAAGGAGCATAAGTCATCGAGTTACTGGCGCAGATATTTGATTAGAATGAAGACCATGCTACATGGTTCAGAATCATGTATCCCAGCCTGGTAGGAGCTGTGGTGGGTCACACGTCTTCAGGTGGTTTGCATGCATATTGAGGGATACACAATGTGAATTGTTTGAATCGAACACTACATGGCTATTTACTGATTGGTTACCAGTTGGTACCGATACAACAGCTAGAGAACAAAGCCCTTGTCCCATCTCCCTTGATTCCCATAAATGGAAAATTTGGTCATTTTCTAATTGCTAGGGACTAGTTTCTCATGCATAAACCTCATTCTCTTGATAAAGAGAAATCCATCCATAAGTTTCCTTTTTTGCGTTGTATTACTCAAACTAAAGTGAAGACTTGCTATAAACCAAATAAACAAGAAGGAAAAGAATTAGGTCAATCTGTCAATATCGTCTCTTGGCTTTATACAATAAGTGAGCGTGATGGATTTGATAACATCGTGTTCGTTTCCTTTCGTGTTTACGATCCACGAACATGGATACACCCAAATATCAAAAGCATTAACATATATCAAAATAGAAGAAAAGGAGCAGTGGAACGTGTAATACCCTAGCTTTGGCTTTGATTTGATACCACTGCCGCTTCTGATTCACCATCATCTCAAAATTGACCATCGCCTTCAGGCTCTGCTCCCTGCCGCCGCCAGCGAGCCCGCTCCCGCCGTTGCCTGGGCCCCACTTCCACGCCCGCAGCATCTGCGAGCGCCACCTCTGGAAGCTGCTGCTCCGCGCGTGGTGCACCTGCCGAATCCGCGGCACCGTGGAGGAGCCGTCCGAGGGCGGCAGCGGCGCGGCCCCCGCCGCGGCGGAAGCGCCCGCCGGTGGGCCGTCCGAAGCAGCCGCGACCTCGGCCTCGGCCGCCTCGAGGGGCTCGGTCTCCTCCATGGCGGCCTCGAGGGTCTTCTCACCTCGGAGATCCTCCGACCGACAAGGATGATCTCATGCAGAGCACTCGCCGGCCGGATCGCCGAATCGCCAGATCGAGAGAGAGAGAGGGGCGAAAATTAGAACCGAAGGAGGAGGAAGAGACGGAGGAGGGAGATCAAAGCTGTTGGTGGGGAAAATTGAATAAAACTAACCAGACCTTTGTGGGGTTTCCCTTGTTTTTCCCATTGTGGGGGGAACGAGATGGTGGTGGTGGGGGGCGTAACGGCGTCGACGCACGTGGTCGGACAGCTGAAAATGGGGCCCGTACTGGTAAACCACCTATTTTTGGTCGCTGGTACTTGCGTGGCGGCGTCAATTTGGGGAATCGCCGCGCTGCTTAAAATATTCAAACGGTATATACAGGTCAGCGCTTCGATATTAAATCGAGTCTCAATTTCAGTAAAATAATAAATAAATTTTTCTTTAATGTGGATATGGAAACGATTCACTGATAAATTGTCTTAATTTTTTTATTTATTCCAGTGGCAGATAAATATTTTATGTGAGTCTGGATCCATCATTTCAAAATTAATCAATATAAATAAATAAAAATCCCTGAATATCCTACAATTAGCGAAAGTAGAAAAAAAATATATTAAAAATTTTGACTATCATCCGTTCAGAGGAAATTAAGTGTTCTCTTTAAGAACGTTTCTATCGTTCTGAACGTTTTACAATTTGAATTTGGCCGAACTAATTAAATAGGGAGAGTTTTGATTTGTTGACCGAGTCCACATGCTTGATATCATACCGAGAATTTCAAAGCTTCATTTATTAATATTTTACCCATAAATAACATGCTTTTATGGTCAAAGTAGGAAGAGTTTGGGTAACGTTAGTATTGTAAATTTAGTATTGTTTAAAAATTTTAAATAATTCACTAAATTAAACAAATAACTTGTTGATAAATATAATTTTCAAAATTAATATATATGATAATATACACAAGAGCTTTATTTATAAATAAATTTTTTTTATCAAATTTATAAATAGACTTAAATAAGATTTCAAAATAAATAACTAGAATTTCAATAATTAAACTCATTAACCAATTAGATAAAATTAAAAATATAAAAAATTTAAACAATCAAATACATATAAATTAAAAGTTGTATGACATTTAAACCAACTATGCTAAGATAACTATAAAAAAGTCAAACTATTTAAGGGACTTATACTCTATTTTTTATCTAAAGGAATGGACGATAGAAGGATGAAATAAATTTAGTGGTATGGAAAGAGAATGAAAATGGAAAGAAATTTCTTTCTTTGCATGTTTATTTATCTTAATTTAGAAAGATAGGTATATATGGTATAATTTTATAAGTGAAATAATAGTACATGCATCGTTTTTTATATATATGGTGTAATTTTGTGATTTAAAAAAAGGTACATGTATCTATTTTATTTTTTTATATATAGTGTAATTTTATGAATGAAAATGAGTACCTACGTCATTTTTTTTCTCCATATGTGACTTTCTGTCTGATTTTGAGATAATCAATTTTGACTCCAAAATTGTCCGCTAATGAATTGTGTCTCTATTTCTTCTTAAAATTTTAATGAAATAAATGATATAAACTTTTTCAATACGATAACTTTTGCTTAGTTTTACTTTCTGGTCTCCCAAGTAAATTACCCTTAGTTAATTTGAAGTTACATATTTAGCTTAGTTTGATTTTTTTTTTTATTTTTTTTTTTTTATAATCTATATGTCTAGATGTTATTCCATTACCTAGAGGTACACTATAGAAAAAAAAGGGTTTTAGAAGCCGTTATAAAAGGCCTATAACAATGTATAGTGACCGCTGTTAAATCTATTGTACCAATTTTCCAACCGTTGCAAATATTGGTATTGCTAAGGACAATTGAAGAGGTAAAATTAATGAGTAGTTTAAACCATTTAATCGCTTCTAATGTATAGCTTTAGAAGTAGTTAATAATTGCTTCTGATTGTTTAACATTAAAGGCGGTTAGAAACAGCTTGTGAATATGTTTTACATACACGATTTTAAAATGATCCAATATAATTAAAAGTAATTTTAAAACGATCCAATACCTTCAGAAACGGTTGAATTTTAACCGTTAAAAAATAATCCTGTATCATATTTTCAAAATTGAATACAATACCAAATTAAATGAATTCGTGATATTCACATTTTATTTTACAAAATTAATTTATATTCATAATATATTGCATTACCAAGACAACATGTAATATTCATATTTCATTCCCAAATATTAATATATCTTATTTACATTTTTATCTACCCCTAACACAAAACCTTCTTCAATCTCCAAAATATATACAACATTCATATTCAATGCATACAACTAAAGAGAAGTAATCACATCAGGAGGATCTAATTAAAGGAGGAAACCATTATGTGTGTTTTCCTAGTCATTTTTGTCATATGCAAATATAATACATTATATCCATCCGAAGTTGACTCATAAATAGTTGAGCATCCAAAAGAATTCTCTTGCAAATGTGCATATAACACGATAAAGTAACGAGAAGTCAAGAAAATATTGTTCATATACATATTACATAATAAATAAGATGAACAGAGAATCAAAATTAGTTAAAAATTATACATTAAAGCTTTATATTTAGCATCTAAAAAGATAAAAATAAGTGAAATCATAGCTCATACATCCAGTTGTTCATGCAGGTTCAAAAATATTAGCAATTAGAAGAAGTTGGAATATAGTAAATGTCTATATCATTTTATCTTGCCCAACATGATGGTTATATACTCTATCAAATTCACAATCCTTCCTAGGATTGGCAGGAGTCTCATCACTGGTGTTTACTCAAACTGTGAACTCATCTAGAAGCTCAATTATAGAAAGGTTTTCATCTTTGATGGTTATATACTTTAACTTATTGAAATTATAAAAATCTCAAAACATATGAAACATGCCTAATTATACCATAATTCAATTAACATATCTTAATAATAAATAAAATAGACAATGGAAATATAATCTAGACCTAAGATATGAAGGGCAATGCAAGTATGGAAACCTAATCTAACCTAAACTACATTTGCACAAATTAAAAGCAAGATAAAGAAAACATCTAATTAAACTAAACATGCAAGGAACCATAGAGCAATTAACTGTTAGACCTTGGAGGCCGGTTTCAGGGGTTAGAGTTAAACTGAAATAATAAATAAACAAGAACCTTTCTCAAGCACAAACTAGCATAAATAAAATACAAGTTGCAAAAATAAAAACAAAAGTAAAT
>JBBPFQ010000032.1:6299913-6310524 GCA_037974815.1 Kaempferia elegans
TTGCATTTTCCATCTCTGTTTTCTAAAAAAATATATAGCATTTTCTGAAAAAATAGAGAATGTCAAAAAATCGTTTTATATTTTTTTAGAAAATGCACGATTTTTAGAAAATGCAAAAAAAAAACATGCAAACTAAATGCCCCCTAATTATTCTTGTTATTTCTGTTTGCCAATACCTCATAATTGATAGATCTCTATTATATAGGCTGGTAAAAGAAGAGCAGAGAAACGGCACAAGTTCATGGAGGATTACTTAGCAGAGTTCCATATGGAATGGGACGGGAGGGCTTGAACTGTTGATTTTTCTTATATTTTGCTCATTATCTATCAGATTAAACATTCACCATTTCAGGTCGATTATAATTCCGGTAAAACAACTATTTGTTCTTGTCAAGGTGATTGCCCAAAGTACATCCGATGTGAGTAATATGGCCATCATGTTGGATAGTATGCAGTGACAATGGTTTTCCAGCCTTTGTTTAACTTAGCAAAAATATGTGTGTTGAATGCATGCTGGAGAAGCTTGATATGAAATAAACAAGAACTACCCCTTCAGCAAATCATTGTTTGTTCAACAAAAGTTCTAGTCTACATCAGTAAAGTGAAACATAGATGGTTATTATTCCTCTTTGGGTCACTAGATAAGCTCATTTATAACTCATTTTGTTAGCCATATATAGTCTTCAATTATCAGCTATTTTTTTTATTTAAGGTATACAAATCTTAGAACTCGATTAATTTTGTGATAGATATTTCTGTTTCATGTTCCATCCATTAATTAAATTTAGAAAATGTGGTGGCTCCTGACGTGATATTACAACTTAGTTTTATTGCCATAGATGTGCCTTACGTAGAAAATGCATCTAGTTTGGGAAATGTACTGTCTTTTTCCATCACACCAAACCTGGGGAAATTCAATGAGCAGTTATGGAACGTTAGTCCATGGATGATCTCTTTCAGTAGAAACTGGAAAAATTAGCCAAAGCAAACAAGGCTTTAAGGTTTTTAAACACCCTTTACAGTTTTTTTTTTTGGGTGTAAAAATACCTAAGTGATATAAAGCTTAAAAAATTTAAGGGGCGTTTGATTTACATATTTTCTATTTTTATTTTTTTAAAAATGTGTATTTTTTTTTTTTAAAAAGTGTTTGTTTTATATTTCCTGTCACTGTTTTCTAAAAAAAGATATAGTATTTTCTGAAAAAATAATGAATGTCAAAAAGTTATTTTTTATTTTTTTAAAAAATATATATTTTAAAAAAAATAAAAATAGAAAATATACAAACCAAACACTCCTTCTTTAACATTTTAACTTCCAATCGATAATACAATTAGGTAATTTAGAGAAAAAAATTAATGATGTTTAACTCTAATAATATAACACGGTACATGATCATTGTTTGTTAAGTTAATTTAGGGGCTTATTCAGTTTAGACAAAAGTGAATCTAATCGAAACAAATAAAATCACAACGAATTGTTCAATAGTTTGTTTTTAAGAAAAGAAATTAAACTTAATAAATATATTAATTGAATTGCAATTAAAAATATAGTTATACCTTTTGGTTTGGTTGAAGCTTAAACAGAGTACAATGACAGTCACGAGTTTTTTTTTTAGAATTTGAATTAATTTTTAAAAAATAAAAGTGAGTCACCTACCAGTAAATATATTTAATAGAAAACTATAAATTACACTAATTTATCTAAAAATTAATTCTGTTCAATAAAAAATTATGAATTTCATTATTAATTTGCCTTGTGAAGTGAAAATTTGCAACAAGCCAACAAGATGACAATTTGGTAATTGGTTAGGCCAATTCAGTACCATAGAAATTTCTAAAATCACTTATATAAAAAAAAAATAAAAACAAAAAATGTAAAACTAATTCATCCTGAAAAAGTAACATTTGGATACAAAATTTCTTGGATAGATTAAGAGCATAAGCTGGAAAAGCTAAAATAAATCCATAGCATCATGTGGTATTCTTTCCACGTCCTCTTGTGTTAGGAGAGTTTTCTTGGCCCCACTGCCTGCCTTATCGTAAGGTTGGGCCATCCTTCGAAGGAACTTTAACCATGCAAAAAGCGAAATAGACAGTATAAACATCTATTACAAAATGTATCTGATACAGAAAGATTGAAATATCCATGTAATTTTAAGATGAAAAATATTAGATAAAAGCATAAAAAAAAAAAAAACAACACCTCGACAAGAACCAATTATTCATGAATTATGTAGAGTTAACTGATAATGTTGCGACAACAAAGTAGGATCTTTGGAGCTAAAAGAAGCCAAGTACGGTAAATAGGAAAAAATTTTACGTGTGGATCAATTAGACTTACTGTTATCAGTAATTTGGTATCAAAGATGGCTCAATTCTTCAAAACTAAATCTTGAAAAATGGAATTGTAAACTTACCTCTCGCGCTATGTGCACAGCCATGTCAGTGCTAAGGTTAAGATGTGCATCGCGTAAATGTGACAGTATCCAACTAGGCAATTTAGAGTGTTTATCATGACGGCTATATCTGCAGAAGCATCGAAGACAGACGACATCAATCAAAGTAGAGAGCAACATTATCACACGCAAGAGAGATATGAACTACTTAAGTATAATTTCAATTCTTGAAAACAGGCTTGAAAACAAGAGAAATACAGCACGATCACATGGAGAATTGTGGATTATCAATAAATATATAAAGGGCTTTGAATTACCAAGTTGAGCATTTTGAGCCATGTGGTTATGTCCCATGAAGTTATCAAACAAGTTGTCATTGGATCCGCTCATGGCATACCCTGAGAAAGATTTTAAAACTTCCCAAACATTTTTTCATTCAGACATTCAGTACTCTAGTACACACGCACTATTTCCAAAAAATGGATTTCTGACTCCCAAATGTGACTTCTAGGTGTTTTATCTTTCATCCCCATGTTCATTTGTCTTAACTCGAGTGCATTATTCTACTTTCTTTTGTTGATAAAATCTCTCAGAATTCAAGAAATGAAAATAAATGATTTAATTAAATTGTCAACAAAATAAGTTACCTTTTATCAGCAAATATCATCATCCCATAATCTGCTTTAGAACGAATTACACGGCCAACACATTGTGCAGATTGCCTCTGTTTCAAAATAAACAACAACATTCCTCCTTTTCAAACTAAACATACCACACGATCATGACTTATGCAATGACTAATTGTATAAGACGTGAATAAAAGGGCCAAATTGGACATACCAAAGCATCAAAAGTAAGAAAATCACCCTCTTTTATCTGGAATGTCTCACGCAAATACTCTAACCTAGCAAGCAAAATTCTGAGAAAAAAACAAAAGGAAGGCATTTGAATTCTTCAACGACATTAAAAAAATGGTAATTGAAAATAAAAAAAAACAAACAGAACCACAAATGTTGGAGTATGTGACAAGAATAAGGTCATTTTCAGCAGCCTTTATTCAAAAATCATCTACATCAATTTATTAAAAGAAACAAATGACTACAGCGATGATAATGCATTCTCATTATGTCAAATAAAAGAATTGATGCAAAAGGCAGGCAAAATATTTTAAAAGAAACAAATGGTTATCTCTGTAGCCCTTGGTTTAATATGTGCGGTTCATAGATAACTGCAGTGATTGTGGTCTTCTGTTTACACAAAAATTCACAAAACTATATTTACTACATCTAAAGGGAGGAAGAGAGGAAAGAAAGGAAGAGTGATGAGGGAGGAAAGAGGTGAAGAAAGAGAGTGGAGAAGGACGATTCCTTTTGTTTTATCTACTTGAAAGGAGATGGAAAAAAATGAGATAAAATGACAAGTTTAACACTTTGATTGTTATTTCCGGGACATACAAGGTTAAACTAATGTTTCCAACTGTTTTCCACTCTTTGTCCCTTGTTACAACCATTTTGGAAGGAATCAAAGGTGACAAAAAAAAAAAAGCCAAGTTGTTCCCTTCTTTACCCTTTTTGTCCTACCACCTAAGTACACAAGGGAAATGATTACTATCCCTCCCTTGCTTATATTTGAGCTCCCATCTTCTCAAGTAGAGACAGCTTTAAGTAACAAACAAACCATGCAAGGAAAATAAGAATAGGAATGGCCTCGGTTAAGCACACAAAGTGTCAAATTAGAAATATTGCCAATGAAAACTATCACTCCTTAATTCATAACCTTAATTCATACAACATCCAAAGTGATGATTGAGCAAAGGTGTTTCAGAATTTCCTCATTTCAATCAATCAAACTAGAGAAGCTAGATGGGACGGGTCCATATTTAGTGATGACATAACAATTAACCTTAAGATTACCTGCTCTGTGTATACCGGAAAGGAACCCCAAACATGATAACAAGTCTTCCGTAGTGTAGATCAAAATCTATACCTTCAGCAACTTTACCCCTGCAATAGCATATGAATTAACTCTTAATATTGAGTTCTTAGTACAGATACCAAGAAGAAAGCATACACTGAAATGTGCATCTAAAATAAGACAAAAATACAATAATATATAATTAGATAATTACTAGCAAACACTAATCCAAGAAGTTGAAAGTTCTCATTAAATGACTTGATTTTCCACACAAGAGATAACCTTAATATGTCTGGATTTCTGTAACTATAACATTCTTTATTTGTCTGTTCGTCTACATGCTGCTAAGTTAGTGGATCACCAAACTACAAAATACGTTATGTTGATAATTAATATACTCATCTTAATATAATCGTATTTTACTATTTAGTAGGAAATTTTGTATAGCATTTCAAAATTAGCAATATATAGTTTGCTGTTCTTTGGTGTTTTAAATGTAACATAGCTTTATTAGTTTATTAAATTATTTCGATTTCAGTAAACAATATTATTATTATTTTTTATATCCTTCACCTTATTAATTGTAAGTTATGGATAATAAAATGTCATTGATAACTTAATCAGTTATGTTTATAAAGTGCCTTTAAATGGCTGTGTATCCTCTCATATACACAACTCACCATTGTCTTTATTTACCACACATCTCATCTGTAAACATCGGAGCAGAGTTTTTTCCCCCATTTTTTTTGGCTTTCTTCACAGCAGCAAATTTGTTACTTCATAGTACTTCTGAAGCTCCACTGAAGCAGAAATATCAGCAGCTACACACTATTGTGCTACTACATATGACTCCATGTCAATGGAGAGAACTCCTCAATTGCAACACCTTTTACCCCATTTCCTCTCCCATTCTTTCTCATTTCCTCTTCTTTGCATAAACAAACTAAGGGGGTGTGCTTGGTTAATTGAAGGGTATGAGAATGAGAATGAGATTGAAATGGGGAATGGAATGGAGGAGTTTTCATTCCCCCTATTTTGTTAAGTAATGACTCATTCCCCTATTTAGGGGATTGAATCCGTGGGATCCACCACTAATTCCCCAAACAACCACCAACTTTCCATTCCTTTCTCATTCCCCACTACCATACCATCCAACCAAGCACCCCCTAAATTCATTTCTTCAACCAATGCTCTGTAGAATATTGTTGCCAATTGAAGCTTAACTTTAGTTGCCTTATGTCGTACTTTCAATTGATTGTCAAAGAAATAGTCAATCAAATAGACCAACTTGCTGGGAAAATTCAAATCAGCATCTCATTAATCTAAAATCGAAATCAGTCAATTCTCAATACTAAGTTGCATATGAAACATTTAGCAAGAACTATCTTCAATAGAGCATTATCAATAAAAAAGATTAATTTTGTATAATCAGTTGGATTTGAAAACACAGCATTTTGGGAATTGGTTTTGATTTTTGAATAAAGAGGACAAAGGCATGGAGGTTGTTACTAATACTATCTCATTCCCTCTCAATCCTAACATCAAGGGTGAGGGACTGGCCTAGATATATGTAGAATCCCCAGAGAAAGCTTAATCCAATCCAAAATGTCAAGACACTGAAAAGAGACCTCCTTTCATACTTGAGCAAGCCAATAGGACCTCACTTGATCATTGGAAGTAAAGAGATGAGATTACTTTACTCTCATTATTTTTTTTAAAAAAAAATACTAATACCAGAATGATACTATCATTGACCTAGAACAATTGATGAAACACCTAGAGAAACTGAGAGAAGTGACTATAACCTTTCTGAAGGAAAGCTGTTTCTCACCAGTCCAAGGCATCTTTTTCATTTTGATGAGAAACTTTATTCAGCAGCGCACTTCAAGCAACCGACACCAAAAAAACGAAAAGGGGTTTTGGTATTTGAAGATACCTAGGAACACATTGTTGGTAACTAAAAATCTCTTAAATGGCATAAATGGAACAAGTCATCAGCAACACCTATAGAAATAAAGTATATGCCAATTCTTTAGTGTTGCCACCAAGAATGAGAGATCGAGATACTATTTAAACACTGATAGTAAGTTTGCAAGTTTCCAGACTAATTTTGCTTCTAGCTGTGAACCAAATCATTTAGATCAATTTAGGCAATGGAATATAAATCTTAAGATCCAAATGACAATCTTGACAGCCATGGTTGCCTCCCACACATCTACATGATTTCTCACACTCCACAACTCCATTGACCCGAATCCATATACCACTATAAACTGAACTATGAAATCATCTGACAAATCAAGACTACAACAATGTGAAGAGCATAAAGAATGAAAGACCATCAAATGCATTGTTAAGCATGATAGTTGGCAAGATATCTCATTCATCTGTAGGTAATAGGGAAACACATTAACAAAAAACTTCAACTTATCTAGTGAAACTAAAAAGATCAACTTAGATAATGAACATAAATGCATCTTAATCATGAGCCTTGTACCATACCTAAAACAATTTGACACTAATGAAGGATAAGCATATTTCCATTTCCCTAGAGAGTAGATCTTCAAAGATTTCAAAATTTCATAAAAATTGTCAAATATTATGCAATTTGAATATTGGATAATAACTCAATTGGTGTCATATACCAAAATCTTCATATTATAAATAGTAGCACGTTGTCTTAATCAAACAGCCAAAAAAAGTTAAAGACACATCCACTTCAGTTTCCATTAGTAAAAAGAAAAACAAGATGTTAAATGTTATTCTACCACACAGTGAAAGAGTTGAATGTAGCAGTAGCTCTAGGAGCTTTCTGCCATGTTTACTGTCTTAACACCTTCAAAGTGTAGAAGAATTCATAAAAAAAATCTCAAATTACCTTAATTCCTTGAGTTAATTATGCAATAAGATGATCAAAATGCAATGAATTCATGGCAAGGACAAAAGAAATAATAACTCAAGGTTACAATAACGTCATTGAAATCAAGTTAGTGTTGTACCAACTATTTGAGGTCAGCTACATGAATCTTTTCCGTCCATTGAATTCTACACTCTATACAAGGTCATATTCAAACTAACTAAATACTGATTAATGCTTTCTTTGATCAACAAGAAAATGTACATGTCTGGAAAAAAAGAGTCTAAGTGACTGCAAATTTATCAAAAAAAAATGTTCGTGTTAAGCCACTTGATTTAACTTTTACCATCCTGCAAGCTATAAATAACTGAAAATATGAATACAGAGTAGCAGAGCCACTAGCCAAATTCTTGACAGAATATGTGTTTATTACTATTCATTCATTGCCTAGGAGATGTAAACAGAAAAATGTTAATGAAAAAGGAAAAAGGGAAAAAAAACCTTGCAACTGAGAGAAATACAGCCCCTCGTCCACAATCACATGCTCTACGATAGTTATCGAGGGCCAGTGTAGTCTCTACAACATCTTGAGTTTCAATAAATACTAGCTTATGTTGCATCACATCCTGCAGAAACACTTGTTAGACATAGCATTTAAGTAGGTTGTTCTTTACATATGGATCAAAATCCACCTTTAAAATTCCCATTTCATTCCAACTGTTAATGATTCCATCCATATAGGAGTAACTAACAAAGAAACAGACAATGCCATCTGGAACCACAGCAACCATCTCCAGCAACAATTTTCCATAATTCGCCACAACTCCTTGATCATCACGCGCATTAAATTTTGTAGTTATTGCTGTCTGGTCACTGCAACATACATGATGTGGATCTTTCATCAACACGACTAACAAAAGTGAGAATCTAAAATGTTTGTACACATACAATGAAAGAAAACTGAAAAGTTCCATGTCTCATACACCCAAAAATAGTAATAACGCGGTGTGTAGGACTTTTCCTATCTTTTAAAGTTCTATTTGAGCATGAGGCTGATGATCCAGGGACAGCCAAGAACATTACTATAAAAATTCCTAAAAGGAGGATTTCTTAAGTTTAGGTTTGGGTCCATTTTGAGCCCAACTAGGGACGGGGCGACTGGCTTGTTAGACAGAATCTCAATAGCATAAGGACACCTCTGAAAATAACAATAACGGAAGGATCTGAAACCTTTTTTTAAAACATGGCATACCATTATTCCCCTAGCCGACCCCACCTAGTGAGATAAGGCGTTGTCGTTGTTGTTGCTGTGTACCATTGTTCCCTCTACAATTAGAACATTATACATCAACTTTAAATAAATACTAAAACATTTCCCTCTACCTTTGGCATCTTTTTACTTTCAAAATTTTATTAAATAACTAAGGCAATCAAATTATATCTTGATCTCCTAAATTCTAACAAACTTAAATAGGAATATCATCCAAACAAACACTTTTACCTAGCTTCATTTTCTTTAACCTACCTTCTATAATTCTGCAATGTTTAGAAATTAAAACCATTTATTTTGTAGAATGCTCATTGAATAGTTTTTAAAATCTTTGTCATCTCTCCTTAATTGCTTTATCATAAAAAAAACCTTTGAATTTCCATCTTTAACACATCCAACATTATTTAGATCTTTACATTTGTTGTGTGAGTACCAAGGTAATATTGATATAGATCTGTGATACTTAACTGTGATATCGATATTCTTGTGCATGCCTATTTACATAATACTAATTATAAAGTGATGGAGCATATCCCTTTGTGGGATAGCATATCAATGGTGTGGTAAATAATAAATTTTGATAAAAAAAATAGAGCTTCAAATAGAATAATGAACAGTTTAGAGAAAGTAAGCAGAACTTATGGCATATTCTTGCATTCAACCATGTAACAACACAACAGAATGTTACAACATTGCAGTGATACCTTCCACGCGTTAGAATCATTGGGCATATGCAATCCCTTGTCAAAGACATAGTAAAGCTTCTACTTATGACTGGGTTGAAATTCAAAAGACGAGGATATAGGTCAATAGGGCTTAGAGTTCCAGAAGTAATTATGACTGATTGAAAGCGATCAAAGATGGGCTTTATTGCAATAGAAGCGTCATGACAGCTGAGCTGCAATTACAAAACAACCAGTGAATAACATAAAAACATTTAGTCATTTAGGGAATCAAATAAAGGAGATAACTAGCCACCTGCAATACTGGATCAGGAATATGAGGCATCCGCTCATCAAAGGGTTCAATGATTATTGAGAAGCCCCGTGTATATGTACCAATTAGTGTTGCAAAGTCACAAACTGTCTGAATGTGCAGGAACTCATCTGTGTCAGTTATTTCAAGTGTAAGCATGAGTGAGTGCAAGCGATCATAACAGAATCTAAGCATTTTCTGATCAATTCCAGCCTGGGAATTCACTGAAGCAACAAAGGCAACAGGTCCTTCTTTCTCAACATTTTCTGTTTCCAAACGACCATTCAGATATTGCACCAGCCTTCTTAAAACAGAGAGAAAATGCTCAGCTCTCCTTATATTTCCAGGCACAGCTTCCTTCAAAATGTCATCAGGCAGGGCAGGGTTCCCAAGCCAGGCATCAGTTACTAAAGGAAAAAAGGACGTGTATGTCACAAATAGCCAAAAGCAAATCCAAACCCATGGATCTCAAATATAAATACTAAGCTATGAAACATACGAGCTAAATTTCCTCTCTGTGCTAGTCCTTCCAAAAGTCTATTGTACTCTGCGCGCAGTCTGGTAGCATCTGTTGCCTTAAACCTTCCTAACAAATGAAGCTTACATCATATTCAGCAATAATCATTTTTAAAATGCATGGAGAAACACAACCAAGCATTACTTAAAACAAATGTTTGTTTCTCTTTTAAAGCTTTAACGCAATGGAAAACTTATCCAGTATTAAAGTAGGTAGCAAGGCAAGAATAAAAACAAACTCATTCTGGCTACGAAGTGAGAAAGAATTTGAAAAAAAAAAACAAGAATCATATGAATTTATCAGTATTACATGTTTGTTGACATATCATAGATTATCCAGCATGTTTGGAAACTCATGAAATTGAATTCCTTCAAGAATTGGAATTCAATTCCATGGTTTGGTATAAATTTTCAATAAGGAATTAGTATGGAATTGAATTTCAATTCCCTACTAACCCCTCAAACTAATTCAGACCTAAAGAGGTCTGAATTGTGAAGAGAATTGGAATTCAATTCCCTCAAATAGTTAAAATGACCATTTTACCCTTCTCTTTCCCTTTTCTTTCTCACGCCGCTTCTTTCTCGCGCACGCACTTCTCTCGTCGATTCTTTTCTTCCGCAAAACCCTATCCAGAACCCGCTCTCGCCGCCGTCCAGACATATTGTATCATGCATTCGAAGCTA
>JBBPFQ010000032.1:6341173-6356079 GCA_037974815.1 Kaempferia elegans
ATCTAGTGAGGACATCACATATTTCTTTCTTAAGTGTTGCAGCTGTGGTGTCATGAACATGCACAATTTGGAAAAAACGCTCCCGCAAAAACCCATGGACATCAACAAATCTTAAAATTATAGACATCTATTCTTTGTTAGATATATCCTTCGCCTCATCCACCAAAATACAAAACTTAGAATCTCCAATTTCATCACGGATTTTATTTCTAACTCTGTTACCAATAATATGTAAAATTTCTTTTTGAACTTCTGGTGAGGTATACTTTGCATTTCCTAGAGCTTTCTCTAAGATAACATCACCTATATTAGTTTTCCATTAATTTCTCCAAAAGTTTTAGCATCTCAATGAAATTACCACGATTCTGGGAATTTGAAGATTCATCATGACCTCATAATCCACATGCATTCATCAGATCAATAACAGATTTTACAGATTTATTATGCACCGAGTTAGAACTTCACATGTGAGACAATTAAAAAGGCAAACTTGACTCCATCATTAACGTGTTTCCAACTTTTAAACCCTTCAACTGTAAATGTAAATTGTTGTGCTCCACTTGATTCAAAAAGATAACATGGAAAACAAAATATTGCATCCTTTGAAGCATAGTACTCTAACCATGTAAATTTTTTAAACCATGTATATTGAAATCAACGATGTTGATTTCCTTATTCAGACCGTGGGCACTCTTGCAATTTATGTTGATATATACCCATTTTAATATAAGCTCATTCAATTGAAGTTTCATCAAACTCAACTCTTTGAAATTTAAAAGGAGGTTCGAACTCTTCATTAGAAATGGATGTATCGGTATCGGTCATCTCGGATGATGAAGGATTAACAATTCTTAGTTTAAAGAATGATAGAATATTGTTTCCCCTTTTTCTCTCTTGATTTGACATTAAAATAACCTAACATAAATCAACATTGATATGATTAACTTAGAATCTCATAAATTTTAAAGAAAGATTTCTAATATAATTTCTAGTATAAATTGCACATTTACCTACGTATTTCAACAACAATAGTAGTGGCTAAAAATCCAACATTATTTATTAAATTAAAAAAGTACTAAAATTATTTATGATTGTGTTCTTCAATATTTCACATAAGAACAATTTAGATATAAAAAAAATCTAAACCTGAATGGATAAGGGTGTTGTGATTTGGTGTTGACAGAGAAACAATATGATAAGGAAGCAATTGGTAGCTTCTAGCTTGTCAAGCTTGAACCCTCTGATTTAACAAATTTAAAGAGACACCCACCAAATCTGATAAGAAAAAAAAAAGAAATTCCAAACTAAATAAGAAAGCATAGATGTAATAGATACAATGCAACACATAGAAAATGTCTTAAAATGTTAATAAATTTGAATTTTTTTTCTTTCAGAAAATTTACACCTAGCCGACAAAGGAGTTTAAAGTAGATTGGGCTTCTAGGGTTAGTGGTGGACTAGCGGCCTAAAGTGGCGAAGTTGCTGGCAAATAGGGTGAAGGTGAAAAACTCAAAGGCAGAGAAGAAAGGGAGTTGATTTATGGTTAAGAGGGTCAAAGAGAGACGAGGAGGAGTAGAGGACAAAATGCTAGGGTTCTTGGAGAAGAGGGAGATGACTTCCTTGTCTCCTTGAGGATGGTGCTGGCTCAAGCTGGGCAAGCGGACAATTGAGAGAGAATCGGAAGCAGAACAGTCGCAGGCGAAGAAAATGAATCGACAGAGAGGCGAACTGGAAGAGGAATCAGACGGATGTGAAAAAGAGGAATTTTATTTTTTTTCTTCTATTCGTTCGCCACTTCATTGGATTTGGCCAGCCGGGCTGCCATGTCTAGAAAAATGGGCCACGAGTTGTATTATAAGTGAAAGTTAAATGTTAATTAGGAGTTAACCAAAAAAATGACTCGGGCTACAGCCCGGGCAACGCTTCACCTCTACCATTGATTATATCACTTGAAAAACAAAAATTTATATTATATTATATTATATCATTAATGTATATATTCTTTTAAAATTTGTTAAACTTGTGTTTATCAGTTTGTGTGTTTTTTAGATAAGTAGTTTTAGATTTATTTAAATCTATTTTGACTTTAGATTTATATATGAGAGAATCTTTTAAAATAAAAAATATTCTTATTTTTTAATAACATATCATATTGTACTTGCTACCAGATGAGATTACGATGAATATATTAGTTTTTTAGCAAGATTAGATGTGATGGATTTGAATCATATGTACTTATTTTTTACGATGGAAGTGTAAATTTGAATGAAGCTTTGTTGTTATCGTGGATGAATTTGTGATGTTGAATATACCATGAACGGTTTATAATGTAAATAGTAATTTTGAATATTAAATTTAAAATTGAATTGTAAACATGTTTTAAATCTCACAATTAAGGGGTGTATTGTCAAAATTTTAGCTAAATTTAACAAGAGAATTTTATTTCGACCACTAAATTAGCGACGGAATAATTTTTTCCATTTCTAAATATTTTAGAGATGAAATTTTAATTTCATTGTTAAGTTAGCAACTGAATTAAAATTTCATTGCTAAGTCGTTTAGAGATAATTTTTTTTTTATGATCATTTATTTTCATCGCTAATAATTAAATCTCTTATAATAAATAATACCTTAAAATTTCCAATATAAAACTAAAATATCATTGATATTTAAATCTTCTATTTTTTTCTACTACTACTTTATCATTTACATTTCCGAGACAGATTGCCTAAAGTTATATACATACTAAAATAAAAAAAATACTTTTTAAATTTAAATTGCGATTTAGATGCTTGAAAAAAATGTGTTAACAGTTGTAGGATGGATAGTATTAGAATTAAGACTGTCCTTGAAATAAAAATAAAAATAAAAATAAAAATAAAGTGTGCGATACGATCCATCGAAAATTTTAGATGCGCCCCTGAAAAACTCCGTAGAAAAAAAAAATAGGTCGCCTAAAGTGCAAATCTACTTATACTAAGTGCAAATCGTGACACGTGTCCGCACGCCTTTCTTCCGGATGCAAACCTATTTATATTCTCCTCCTTAATTCCCAGCTCTCCCGTCCGCGATCAGCCCTTGTCTTGTTCCCCCTTTCCCTGCTCCCCCACCGCCTGAGGACGATCCCTAAACCCTTGAATCCTCCGCGCCAGCCATAGAATTCTCTCCAGGCTTGTTCGATCGTTGGTAGGGGCGATCCGTCGCTGGAAATGGCGATCAACGTCTCCGCCGTGTACATCCAGGTGGAGGACGACGTCATCAGTAAGATCCGCGACGAGTTCATCAACGAAGGTGCCGGGGAGAGCGCGCTCGCCGAGATCCAGGCGGTAATTCCTTCCCCTCCCTCGCTCCGATCTTTATTTACCTTGTCTCGTTTCTAGGGCCTCCACCCTTTTCAACAAGTTGGTGGCTTTGACGACTTACTTTGATTGTTTTTCCGTCGACGTAGATCTGGGAGATGAAGATGATGCAGGCCGGCGCAATAAGCGGCAACATTGAGAGGCCGGCCGCCCAGAAGAATGTTGCCCCAACGCCGGTGCATGATCTTAACGTGCCTTACGAGGGGCCGATTGAGGAGTACGAGACCCCAACTGCGGAAATGCTTTTTCCACCTGTGAGTCCACTGCGTTCTCTTTGTGTTAATTCCACTTGATCGTATACTTTTGGTCCAATGCGGGATTAGTGTACATTTGGGTATTCTTGCAGACTCCATTGCAGACTCCTATCCAGACACCACTCCCTGGAACTGATTCGGGGATGTATAACATTCCCACCGGCCCTTCTGATTATGCTCCGTCTCCGATTACTGATATCAGAAGTAGCATAGACTTGAAAACTGGACGTCCTAGTCCTTACATGGTACATCAATTTGTTTTTTTTTGGGGATATGCTTCTCCAATGATATATCTTCCTCATGTTTCACGTAATGCCGTGAGTTGTGCTCTGTCTACGGAACGGACAATTGTAATAACATGGGATCTGATTAAGTTGCATTGTCTTATTGGTTAGCAACCACCTTCTCCTTGGATGAACCAAAGGCCTCTTGGAGTCGATGTTAATGTTGGTATGTTGAAAGGAGATAATGATGTCCTTGTCTGATTACATTTTACTGCAATCCTTCATGAGGTGTGAGGTTGGAGTAAGTGGCTTTGTTTGCTGGTGTGTATTTTATTGCAGCTTATGTTGATGGCCGTGAAGAGACTGATAGAGGCTCATCTCAGCAAGCTATGACTCAGGTACAGAGTACTCAATGCCTGACTGTAGTTGTATTAGGGACAGGAGTCCTAGTAATTGCATTCTTGATGATTGTGGATATTTTTCCTATGTGTTGATTCTAATGTGTCATTTTGCTCTTCTTTTTTCGTAATTGCAAATGGTTATATGTTTGATATCTATCATTTACTAGCTATCATATTGAATGAAGGACTTTTTCATGAATTCCTCTGGGAAACGTAAAAGAGATGACCATCCATCCCGCTTTAACCCAGGAGGCCATTTACCACAACAAGATGGAAGTGGGGATATTTCAATAGAATTTTCTCTGCTCCAGGTAGATGCATTTTTGAGTTGTAAATCTTTTGCTTTGATGTCCGTTTAAGATATAACTGAATTTAATTAATGTAAATCATAGGGAAAAATTACTCAGTTGCTGTAAAGTTTGATTGGTTTCTCAAGTTAGCCTATTTTTGTTGGAATATCTCATTTGGCTAGAGGCTCTCTTCTCCTTAAAATTATTAACACTGTAAATTCTTTAAAAACTTCCAACGATATATATATTCTAAAAGTTTGATCATCTACAAGTGTGCTGAAATTCTCACTCAAAAACTTGTGATTTTGGGTAAGTGCTAGATTGAGATTTTAAACCGGAATCCAAGGAACTGAATTAGATAAAAAGCATTGTGCCTAATAAAGTTCAAGTCCAATGAAACTTTGGGTGCCAAACTGCATTTTTCTTTAAATCTTATTACATTAGGTTCCGCTGTCTCATTGTGCTAATGTCATTATAATCTGAATTGTTATAATAGACAAGGATACCTTATTAATAATTTGGTTGGCTTGCTGGAGAAAAGTTTACTAGTATCTCAGTAGGAGATTAGTTTGTCCTGGTTTGGTGTTAAATTAATTAGTTACGGGACAACATTACCTCACACAAAAAAGAGCAGCCCAATGCATGTCCTAAGGAAGTGTCGGACCACATTGATTTTATTGTATGCAATCTTACCTTGCATTTTGCAAGAGATTCTTTCCGCATCTCGAACCCGTGACCTTGATGGCAACAACTTTACCATTGCACCAAAGCTCCCCTTCAACATTACCCTACACATACTTTTATCTTAAATAGTTTATATGAGCCTATTACAAGAACTGGTTAGCAAGGTAACAGTCAAATACATGATGCTTTCATTGTACTTTCCCCATTTATGGAGGACGACATGAGAGATGGTTGCATAAGTTTCTTAAGGCTACACATTTGAAACATCCTTCACATTGTCTTACAATCACAAGATGGGTATGTTTTTGTTACTCATTAATTGGTCTTGCATTCATTGATTTAGATCTCGTTGGATCAATATTTTGTCTTTGTCAAACAAGAATTGTTGGGATCAATTAAAAGGATAATTTTCATGAATTACGCTAAGCAGTGGTTTTTCTTATTCTAACAATACGTTTAGATGTCTGAGAAACAATGATGTGAAAATCTAGGGCTTCTTGTTTGGGACCTTATAAAGAATGCAAGAGTTTAATTTGTAAGCGAAGTGATTTAGGGGCATGATTTTTATTCATTTTACTGGGCCAATTTGTGTAGACCATGGGGCTAGATTGATCTTCTTCAAAAATGTCTAAGGCATTTATTTGGCTGTTTGAATTTTCTGTAACCTTGGAATTTTCTTGTGCATGATTTTAAAATGCTGTGTCCTTAAAATGGTATGGCATTAACTATGATAAAAACAGTACTTTGGTTTCACCTGTTTATTCTTAGGTGCATAGTAAATTTTATTCATTTAGTATAGCTGTTTCTTTTCTCAGGGATTTCCTCATACATTTTGTAACTTTGGTGATTTGAGCCAATCCTTGGTACCAATCTGTTCTTCACCAGGGATTAGATTATATGCACTCATACTTTCCAGAATGTGCATGGTGCTTTGTGCTATTAGTCTGTCTTTTTCTAGTACTTGAGGCACATTGCATGTTATGTTTGATAAGAGACGCAATAAATTCTAGGAAAAACTCATCATAGCTTTTGTTGAGGAATTGCACTGCTGATTTGACAGCCTATACACTGGTCTTTATTGAATCGGCTTTTGATTATTCCTGATATGGGCAAACCAAATGCACCTTTACTTAATGTTCTATTATGCTTCATTCATTTGTGTCAGTTGTTTGACTGAAACTTGAAAAACATTGTCCCTAGGCATTCATACTTACCAAGTAACACGATTTAAAATCTCTCAGCCCAATACCAATACTGGTCCATGCTTTCTTGTTCCATATCAAGTGTTGGTATGGAGTGATATGTTTCAACTCGGATGGTTTGATGTCAAGTGTCTCAAAATTTAATTTTAAGGAAAAACAATAAAATAGTTAATTATATTTCTGATTGAATGAATAGGAATTGGATAATGTCTCATTGATTCTTTACTGCAGTAGGTTGTACCATGTGTTTTCCTGCTGAGTTTTGAGTTCGTAATTTCAACATATATGTTTTTTATTGGTCATTCCAGCATATATCAATAGCATGCACTCTGATTTGTATTCCAGCACATAGGTTGTTTAAATATTTATCTTGTTAATAGAGCCATCATTTAAAGCTCCCCTCTCATTTACCAATAAGCAATTCTTCCACTGATCATCTAATATATATGGTTTCAACTTTTAAATTTTCACTACTCAGTGTTTGATTTTGTCTCCATTGTTTATTTATCATTAAAATACAAATTCTTGTTATAGACTATTGCAAAGGCCCAATGGACATGGGCTTATACTGCTCAGAAATTTTGATTGGTAGCACTTTGGACACACAATACACCCATGAGTGCCTGAAGTTGATGGGTGTCGGTGCCGGTCCTTTGTTGGGCTAATATGTACTTCCTAATATGAGTGGTATGGTAATATTTTAAACCATTGTTTGCTGAATCAACTTTAGCATTCATAATAATATGCACTAAATTATCTGAAAGCGTCTCTTGTAATTTGATATCAAAACCAAAAATTAAGAATTGATTCTCTTCTTATCTCAGTTAATGATCAGCTTAACTCCTGCTGTGAGTGTTCCATTGTATAGAGTTGCTCTTGAGCCAATCAATATCAGAGAGAATGTCCTCCATATTGTGGGGATTTGCTTAGTTGGCCTGATGCTGTCTAGTCATAGCAATGATAAATAGGAGTAAAACAACCTGCTGTAGTTTCTTGACAACTTATGGTCCATATATTTGCCCCCGGGGCTGTGTTGAGTTGGCTAATACGGGGCAAAGTTGCTACAATAGGGCAAGAGATTGAATCTCGGCTAAGCCGGGGAAAATACCCTCCCCGCATTGGCCGACTATAGCTTCCTGATTTACCTTCTCACATATGGTCATGGGGCCGACGAGCTGCTGGGTGGTGGATTTCACCTTTTTGCTACCATTGACAACATATGGTCCACTTCATTTTTAAGTTACTCTGGCCATGTATCAAAATATTAGGTCAAGAAAATCAAAATTTTTGATAATTGGTATAATTTCTCTTTATTAGGATAAAGTTTCCGCACACTTGGAAATTGGAAGTAGAGTTATTTGTTCAACTTTTGACAAAGTTCTTTGTTTTTTAATGCTAGTGTTCATAATAAGAATTTTTGTCCGTCTATGTGGATTTATTAGAAATACAAGATTTCTAACTTTCTATTTCTTTGATGCTAGAATTTAAGACAAATCTCTCTGTTTGTCTCCGTCAGGTAAACCCATTTCAGAAGCCATCACCTAGGCATGGACAAGGATCGGCAACTTCCAAGCTCATTCCCTATGGAGGGCAACCAACAGTACTTCATCAGTGTGATGGAGTACAGGACGAATATGATGATGTATTCAATATGCCATTGATAGTTATATAAACTGTTTCCTTTTCCTTATCTGTCTATTTACATCATGATTTCTTTTTTTCTTTGTTCTTCCCGAAGTTGTTTCCGATCCAAGGTGTGGCTACTGAAGACTACAATACACCTGGAGACCATGGTAATTTCTAATATCTAATGTGAAACTTCTTGACACCTGAATATTATGTTTTCCCCTTTTGCTTTGCATCCAGCTGAACTACGGGCTCCGACTCCTGCTGTTGCTACACCAAACCCAAATAAAGACGAAGCAGGAGAAGATGATGAGCCACCCCTCAATGAAGATGATGATGACGATGACGAGTTGGATGATGATGAAGATGACGATGAGCCAAATGCTCAGCATTTGGTTCTAGCTCTCTTTGATAAGGTAGTTGCTGGTAACTTTTCATATCATTATCATCAACAAATAATTTTGTAAATTTTAATGTTGATCGCTGGGTCTCTATAGGTGACTCGGACAAAAAGCAGATGGAAGTGCACCCTTAAGAATGGCATAATGCATCTCAATGACAGGGATCTTCTTTTTAACAAGGTAATTTAGCAGTCCTAGTTCATAATGTTTTTTTTTATTCGTGATTTGTGAGGAATTATCATGATTGACAATCCTTTATTCTTGGATTCTATTATGTTCCATCCATTAGTTCATAGTATAGTCGCATTACGCAATAATGATGCTATGAAGATGGGTGGTTTATGTCACACAGCAAGTTGAGGTTCCCAACATTATTCTCATAATTTACAATCCGTTTCAAAGGTGGCCTATATGAGGTTTCAAGGTCTTTATTTTTCCTTTTAGCAGTCTTTTGCTTTCTAGCTTTAAAGTGATTTTTTGGCACACTGTTGTTGATTTTGGATGCAAACATTCAACGAAAAATCATTAGGAAAGAACCCCAAAACCGTAGGTTTATTTCATATATTCCTTAATGCGGCATGTGAACTCACATCGAGCACCTCTTTTTTTTTTTTTTTTCTGTTCGCAGGCGAATGGCGAGTTTGAGTTCTGATTTTCTTCCTTTCGCTCTTGAATTTGTCAACTGGAAGCATGAACGAACTGTGGTGTTTACAATTCTTGAAGCTATTTGCGTTCTTGTCAAGATGGTACACGCTGAACCTACAGATTTGTTTCTTTACCTTTTTTTACTTCTTCCTTTCACTTCTTATAATTTAAGTACGTTGCCATATCCCCTACCATGTTCTGTTAGATGCCCTTGAGTTTGTGGTACTGCACCATTTAGTAATACCAACCGAGACCTTGTATATCTTTAGACGATCTTCTAGCAATGCGATGTGATTATCCTCTGGTTTGTCCATGCGAAGAGAGCATTTCCCTAATTCAATATCAAATTGGAGTCGTGGTCAAGATCCTTTGAGAAAACTATCCATTCATTTGTAGTAAGCATCCATGTAGATATCAACTACGCTAACAATGTGGACCAAACAATCTACTCTTTTGAACTCATGCAACATGGGCTTGGACAAAAATCACTCGGATAAGGTAACGGAAAGAATGAGAAAGAAAAATCTCAACAGAAAGTGGGAAGGAAAGAGAGAGAAAATAAAAGGACAAAGGAACAACCGTGACTGTGTGAAGCGACCTCACACACGCTGGCCCATAGCCCGCGGTCGCCCGAGGCGACCTCATGCGTGTAAGGCCTCAGGCAGGCTGCCAGTAGCAGCCCCGCAAAGCGACCTCGTGCGCACAGGGCTGTTGGTGGTGGGTTGTTGATCTTGACTGCGTGAGGCGTCCTCGCACAAAGTTGCTGACCGAGGTGGTGTGAGGTTGCCATCCGCTACCGTGCTAAGTCTGATCACAAGTTGGGTCAGGAGAAAATTGGCTGTACATTGAGAGTTGACACGTTGAGAGGAAGGAAATTGATTTCTTTTACAAAGCAAATAAGGGAAAGTTTAAATCCATGTGCCCATTTGGTAAACAAAAGAAAAGAAACTAAATCATCTTTTTTTACGAAGGAAATAAGAAAAAGTTTTACATAGCGAAAATCTTTTTAAAATTTTTATTTTTCACCCTCCTAAGTCAACATTGATAAGAAGTTCATGGAAAGGGGCTTCACAGTTGAAAGAAAAAAAAAAACACGAGTGATGATGGTTGTTGGAGGGGCTAAGTTGTGAAATGGAGATAGCAAATGAGGATGCTATGTTGATTTCTTTAATAGTATCTTAGATTGATCAATAAACTGAAGTTGATCGAGCTAGTCGGAAAGAGGCAGTTCGGCCATCCGCTTATTTCACTTTCTGAAGTAAAACATATAATACAATATGCTAAAATTGAGAGCATAATGTTTTAATTAGAAAAATATATTACATTAATACATATAAAAAATATTATTATTTTCCAATAATAAAATTATGATCCCTCCCTAGCTTGTCCAACCCTTGTCCAACCCATTAGGCTCATTTAAGTTGACCTACTTTATCAATCGATCCAACTTAACTCCATTAGGTGAATGACTAATTGAAAAACTAACCCCATCGTCTTTGAAAGACACGTTTGATTAGGCCGCCGAGACCAACATATTGGTTCCTCTAACCCATTCAACCACCCCGATTTTCTGTGCTCATTCAACCTTTCCAATTGACTATATTAGAGCATGTGGTTAGACCAATTCGATCACCTCAACAAACCACCCTCTCTCCTTACTAGATTTGATTAACTCGACCAACTTATTACGTAGCATGCTCTTGTCCATCTTGGTTGATCACCTATTCAACTAATTGTTGAGCTAATATGTAAGTTTATGTATGATCAAATTTTTAAAAAAAATTATTTTATGAAAATTCATTAAAATAAACTAACTATTTACATAAACAAAATGCAACATTTGCATTAACAAAAATTGAAATATCATACTTATACCAATGGCCATACGTATTTAAATACAGAAACAATCAACCTTTTCAATTTTGTAAGTTATTTTTTATTTCTCAACATTTTTCAATTTCTTTTATTTTTTTAAAAAAATCATGTGCAATGATATCACACATTGTTAATTAATTTTGAAACTCTTTATTTTAAAGTCAGAGGAAAACAAAAAATAATAATAATAATAAAATCCACCTGCTGCACGGTCGCGGGTAAACACGCAAACAGACAAACCTCCAGGCAACCACCCAAAGTAAACGCCAACTCCAGGCCCACCCGCCGTTGACTCTTTCTTCTTCTGCCGTCACCGACACTCCGCACTTCACTAAATAACCTATCCCGATTGAAAAAAACCCTCGTCACGGTTGAAAAAAAGTCAACTCAATAAAAAAATAAAACTGCACCAACAGATTAGAAATAATTTACAAAATTTATCAACTGAATTTGAACTAAAAAAAAAATATATAAATCAAAAACTCATATAACCCGCAGAGGTGCATATTCTCAACCTCTAGACAATTGTATCGGCCAAGGACCGTACCCATAACAATCATCGAAGAAAGTAAGGGTCAGTGATGGCTTTCATTCTGCCTTTTGTTTATCATTTTCGTTCGATGTTCAGGTTGCCAAAGAGATGATTAGGTGCCCTAAGCTAATACAATTATCGAAACCGAAACTTTTTCGGTAGTGCAGTGGTTGCTCCATGAAGTACAGCAGGTAGAAGCAACATGCCCCACTGCTAGCTGTGTCTGAAGGAAGTGATCAAAACCCCTCCATTAGCTAATTAAGAGACTTTTAGATGGTGACGTTGACTTTATCTACGACATTTTAGATCATGCATTAGTTGACTTTATCTATGACAAAGATCATGCATTAGTTGGATATGCTCCATCAAATTAATGTATACTTTAGTGGTTGACATTTGTCCACAAGTCCACTCTCATAGAAATGGAAGTGAATCCTCATGCTTTAAAAGGCCTAGCATTCCTTGAAAGAATATTCACATGCTTCGAGTGTCGTTCGCTTGCCGAGTTGCTGTTGCCTCATTCTTCGACGATGGTGGAAGGAGATGAATCGGAGGCCAATTGGCTCGGAGAGTTAGTAAACAACAGCACTCATTCTCTATTTGTCGCAGGGCACGGGCACGGCCCAGGGACCTCAACCTTTCGGGCAGCTCAAATGTGTTGCAGGTGAGATTTTTACACGCTGACATATTCGATTGCGGGTGAGAGAGTCAGCTTGATCCTCTCTCGCAGGGTTTCGACACCAGATCAGATGAGTTTATCGAACAAGTTGGACAGCAAGTACACGCTGCGGATGAAGATGTGCGGCGCTGGACTTGCCGACGACGGCTATAAGTGGAGAAAATATGGCCAGAAATCTATTAAGAACAGTCCCAATCCAAGGTCACAATTCTGACTCCTGATTAATTTCAATGATAAATTCGATGTTACGCTGTGTCAAAGTCCCTTGTTTGCTCACCGTAAAAGCATTATATATCGATCAGCCTTAACAGCACCTCTTGAGAAAATTAAGAACTAGAAGGAGTTTTCCACGAATAACAGCACCTCTTGAGACCAACAACTAGAAGCCATCCCGCAATTCAGAATGCCAGTACTCAAACTAGCAAAGGAGTTTTCCATGAATAAGAGCATTGATTTTAGGCTGAAAAAGAAGAAAAAAAACACCCTCATATAATGAGTAAAATCTCAATTAAACTGAAATAACCAACTGAATTAGAAAGTTCGATTTGTTTAACTCGAAAATTCAGTTTTTTTTTTTTTTTAAAAGAAACTTGATTATTTGATCTATTCAATTCGGTCCGAATGCTCACCCTACTCATATCCACTTGCAGCATGGAACTTGTTTGATGCTTTCTCTACTTGAGTGCAGGAGTTACTACAAATGCACTAACCCGCGATGTAGTGCCAAGAAGCAAGTAGAGCGGTCCTCAGAAGATCCCGAGATGCTTATCGTAACATACGAAGGTCTCCACCTCCATTATACTGCAGAATTCCTGCTGTCTCAGACACAGGAGGACTATTTCACCTACACCGGGAATAAGCCCAAGCGCACAACAATCCTACAGCAGCCTGATGTTCCGATGTATCAGTCGCTAGGAACAAACCAAAGAGGGCTAAACGATGGTTTTGAGTGGAGTACAAAGATTAATGCTGCAGACGACGGAATGCAGAAGTGTATGCAGCTCGAAGATGTCGTCCATAGATCACAAGGTCTATTGGAAGATGTTGTGCCCTTGTTGGTGAGAAAACCAGTCATCTCAGCCGCATCGTCAGAGGACCATAATCTCTCAACGCAGTCTCCATCTTCGACGCGATCTTGGAGCCCTGTCTCCTCTTATCTTGATATGAATATCTTTTCCAGCATCCTATGAGTAGTAAACAACCAGATGCAAGCAAGTTCAACTTCAAATTATATATATGAATTAGATCAGAATATCGATATTTGTGATGGTAATATGTTCTTACTTCCATTTTCGATATCATGGTTGGATATAGGTAGATGTTTAATATGCATATAGAAACCTGATAGGATTATAAACCAGCCAAATTGAGTCAAATTTAATTTATTCAAACTTAAAATGAAAGGGGATGAAATGAGGCTTGGGCCAAGTATGGCCTACTAAACGCAAGCTTGAATTCTATTGGGATTAGGAATCGAAGGTTGTGTTTGAAAATTTAAAATTGCTTATAATTTTAATTGTAATAAAAATTAAAAAAATTGAAATGAAATTTATTTTCAAAAAATAAAAAATTGAAAACTTGTTTAACGGTAATCCAATGAAAAAGTTTTGAAACAACCATATTTAATTCCCACTGTACTATATGAATCTTTCAATATCACCTTTATATTTAAATAAATTATCTTATTTTATTATTACTAATTAAATTTTCTTTAATCTTCCTATTCCACATTCGATGTGCACACTGTCGTACTTTCAAATCATCTAACTTGAACTTCTATTAGTCATCTACATATATGTTAATATCATCTTAAATGTATCCCCTGAATTTTTCTCTCAATATATGTCACTTAACTTTCTCTCAAATATTTTTTATTTCTTATATTATCCATCTTTGTATGTCCGCACATTCACTTTAACATCCTCATCTCTGCAACTCTCATCTTCTACTCATGTACTCAAGTCATAGACCGCTCCATATAACATATCAGATCTAACCGCCATTTAGTATAACTTTTCTTTTAGTTTCAGTGACACTTTATACAAAGAACATCGATGTTTTCCTCTATTTCAACCATAATGTTTCTATTATATGGAAAATCTCTCTCAATCCCTCTTACCTTTAATAAAAATAATTTTAAATACTTAAAGCTCTTAGTTATTAATTATTCATCATTTGTTATCTTAATAATTATTTTATTACGTTTAATATTATTAAATTTAAATTTTATATATTCTATATTTACTAAGTTTAAAACTTTTTATATTCCATCATAATTCAAATTTATCATTTACTTTTTCACATATCTCATATATCAAAATAATATTATATAACACAACAAATATCATACCGTGAATGTGTTCAATAAATTTGTGTACGCTTAATGTAAAATAACTATTCACGTGTAGACTCATCTTTAATAAAAAGACATTTAAATATATTTTATTTAAAATATTTATAAAATAAAAATGATGATCGGTTTACTAATTTATTGGTGTAAAATATATAACAAATTAAAATAATATTAAAGCAATTAAATTAACTGAATTGAAATAATTCAGTATTAAAATATAATCACTTCGTTGCCAATGAAAAACAACCAGTAAAATAATATGAATATATGCAAGTGTAAAAAGAATAAAATAAAGATAAATAAAAAATATTAAAATTTAAAATATAAAAGGTTAGATTAAAATATAATTTTATATTAATATTAAGCAAATAAGAGTTAAAT
>JBBPFQ010000032.1:6358116-6374609 GCA_037974815.1 Kaempferia elegans
TAGATCACCCAAGGTCTAACTTTAATCTATTTGTCATTCATCAAAACTTGAGTTAGATCATTAGTGCAAATTGCACCAACAATCTCTCCGTTTTTTATGCAATGACAATCTGGTTGAAGTTAGAAAAAGATATTGGAAAGAATTGATGCAATGAGTTTGAAATTTTTAAGAGTTGAGTTTGATTGATCTTAATTTTCTATAATCAATAGATTAAATAGCAATTGTGCAATTAAATATTGCTTCGCTTTGTCTTTATTCTAAATATAACGGGTAAATAAATACTTGCCTTGTTTCGGTTTCATTGTCAAATATGATGGACGTCCGATAAGGGCTTCTCTCAGCATCTATGATGCATGGTTATTTTTTTTTTAATTTGTATTCAAATTAATTTTGGGATGTTCAATTTGATTTTATGAAAAAATTTTCATCGAATACATAAATTAGGAAGTGTGAGTAATAAACTAACATAAGAAGTGCTCGTAATAAACTAGCTACAGTCTAGCGTTCATGGTACCATGGTTAAACATTTCTAATTCAACTTCATCTCATTTTGATATCTAATTAATATAAATTTAATATTGAAAATTTGTTTCGGTAATTGATGATAATTAAATTTAATAGGGATGCAAAAGAGAAAGTTGGATCTTTAAATTAATTGCTGAAATAAATAAGAAATTAATATCGAAATTTATTTTAATAATGACAAATTGATCCTAGATGATTTTTTTTTTTGACTCGTACAAATTATATTTATTAGTGTGATTACATGAATGTTAACTCAATGAAGGCTCACTCAAGTGTGAATGAATATTAATTCACATGAAATCGAGAGCTGTGAAATCGAAATTAATTTATAAAATTTAACTACAAATTAAATTAATTGATTAATTAATTATTAATATAGTCGTAATATTAATTAATTAATCATTTTATTAATAATGATAAATGCATGAACCATTAATTAAATGGAATGACAGAGAGCTTATGTTTTTTTTATTCATATCTTTGTCGACTTTTGGATGCTTGATAATGATTTTTTCACCCCTAGCTCCCATTGAACTTCTGCCGCTCTTTTTGGTTTGGCATTTCCTTTCAGGGCATTGCCAAGCAGTACCCCTCCTACACCTGGTTTAGGAGATGGTATTAAGTTGATTGTAAAGTATTTGGACTACAGCCCACCATTGAGAACAGGGTGGCTGGTGGCAGTCTTCTCCTAAATGTGGTAAAAAAAGATGATTCGTTCGCTGTCAGCGTCTTCGTCAATCCGTCCCCAGGTCAACACGAAGGAGGAAAATCACGGATGACTACTAGCCATTAGTACAAATGGTTAAGGCATGGGAGAAGTATATGCTCGGACTTGTCAAGTTTTGATCTCTAAACCTCATGTGGTAACCTTCTATATCTTAACTATCACACCGCCCTGGTGACAGTCCTGTCCTAAAGAGATCACAGAATGTTGTTTGCTCAAACACTATGACGCTTAATTTATTGCAAGAGTTCAGTTGTTTCTTGGAATGCAGTGATACAGAGACCTTTATATATATAGGTTTATATTTAGAAGTTTTCTTTGTTGTCCAATTAGGTCATTCATAAAGACTGTTTCACCAGTGTTCGATTTGTGGATGCCGTATGCTGATTCTTGACTGATGGAAGATAAGCCTAGATGATTTTTCTTAATTTGAATCAGGGAAAAGAAAAGACACAGAAATTAAAGTCAAGGAAAGTATTGAGAGAAAAAACTGTGGCAAAAGGGTTCGTCGCATTGAATGGTTCTAGAAAACAATTTTGATTTTTTGTCAAGAAAAAGAGTTCGTCACACATCTGTCGTAAATTTTTTTTTTAACCAAAATTTGTGATAAAAACTCAAATTCATCGTAAATTTGCGACGAATTTGGATTTTCATCACTAATACGGTGCATTATGAGTGGCTCCGAAGGTAAGATAGGGTTGATAGTCAAGATGACATGGTAGTAAAAGTCAAAGTTAGGGAGTACGTCATGGGCATGACCCCTAGCATTACCTGGCCAGCTCCTAGCATTACCTGGTAGTAAGAGTCAGTCGGACCCCCCACGACTCATCTCCTTACTCCTCATGGGCATGACTCTCAGCATTATCCGGCCACCACCAGCATCGATCGTGCCCTCCAAAATTTAGCTTCCACTCCTCGTGGATATGGCTCCTAGCATTACTCGGCCATCCCCTGCATTAGTTGGATGCCCTCCAAGAGACAACATTGTCGGAGAATCACAACAACTTATCAGAGAGAGGCACTTACTTATCAAGGAATATTCTACTACATCGACACATACACATGAAGGAACCTTTCTTTTGTTGGAGGAAAGAATATTGTACCTCTTTCATTATCCAACATATACTAACACCCGACATTCTCTAATGTCTCGTTACAACCGAGGCCAAGGAAGACAATATAAAAAGGGGGTCCTTCACATCGGTTAGGTAAATGCGCGTGAGCACAAGCATCTACCCTCTAATCTATTGCTCATCTTCTTTACTTTTCGCTGTGGTTCTGACCTAAGGATCGGAGTGTCTTCGTTAGGGACCCCTTTCCTAGTTCTCGCTCTAATGCTCCTGTGTGTTCTCTTTGTGGCGTGTGTAGGCTCGTGAGTTCTAGCTCCTCCCTATCCCATTCGTGATGCGCGCACTTCAAGGTTTAGCCAGTCCAAGGTTTCCAGCCCAAGTCCTGCATCCATCAACATCCCTGTCAACTTTGTCCTCGTCATCGACTCATCCATCTACTCAACTTCCACACCGGATCAGTTTTAAATTTGCAATGAATTTGAGTTTTTGTCATAAATTTGCAAAGAATTTTGGTTTTCGTCATAAATTTGTGATGAATTCAGGTTTTCGTCGCAGATTTGCGAGGAATTTAGCTTTTTGTCAAATCTGCAATTAATTAGGGTTTTTGTCTCAAATTTTAGATTTTCCGTGGTTTTTCGATGAATATATTTTTTTCGTCATGTATTTGCAACAAATACACTTATTTGTCACAATTCTGTGATGAATAAATCTATAACAAATCAAATTCATTGCCAATTTAGGACGAATACACTTTTTCACCGTGAAATTTACTACAAAATTATTTTTCATTCCAGATCATGATAATCAAAGTTTGCGACTAATTTTTATTTTTGTCGCAATATTTGCAACGAATTTTTGCAATAAATATGATATTCATCCTAGAATTTACAATAAATTTCCATTCTTTCGTCGCCAAATTTAGGTGTACCTTATTTGCAACAATTTTTTGTTGTAATTTTCATCCCAAAATAATATTGCTATAATTTATTTCAGAAATTTATCACAAAATTTATCCCTAAATGATTATTTTTTTGGTTATATATACCCTCTTATACGATGACAAACTTTGATTTTCTAATTTATTATCTCTAAATAGCATGGAGTAGTCCGTTTGTAAAAAATTTTTACCTTTTTTAACAACATTATTACTTCGAATAACGAGCAGACACCAAATTATACTTTAATCTCTACTATTCTTCCAGTTCATCTAAAATAAATTGTCAACTATTAGAAATTAGCTACTTTCTTATTTACTTTCCTGGTCCGTCAGGAAGCGGTGAATCGTAGACCACCGGTGAACTGGGATAGATATTGACTGTGAGTAGAATTCCAGATGAAGGACTCAACCACCTACAAATACTAATCAGGAGAAGATCAAAACTGTATGCCAGGGAGGATCTCTGGCATAGTTACTCCGACGATTAAATTAAAAAATAAAAGGGCAAAGTGGTGACATAAATGAAAGAAATGTGAGAGCAGATGAGTACATGCGTGTACCTGCACTAGTGGAGAATGACAACATTTTATAATGCTTCATTGCTTCTCATAATCCTCATATTTAATGAGGTATTCATCCTTGTTTGATAATCTGTCTAATCACTATGTTTACTCTGTATCTTGCCATCCATCGTCAGTTCGGATCTTTTGTTCCGAACTGGTTATGTCCCTGTGTCTTGTCAATTCGACGGTTGTGATATCCTTAAGATGTATGTAATACATCGTGACGTGCACAATATCTTTTAGATGTAATCTGATCTATTCGATCAGATATAGGGACACGATGAATTTAGATCTGAACATGTCCATCACAGGTTTGGGAGGAGTTTTACGTATTTACGTGAGTATCTAACCTCTGACTTTCTGACAAGTCCGTGTGCTGCAAAATCCCGTGTGATGGTTTCATTTGTCCACTAAATTTTTAATTTTTTATTTTTTACACCCGTTTAATTGATGTCCGTTATATTTAAAATTAGGACAAAATTGATGCTTCTTTTTACTTTTTTTTTTTTTATGAAATGAAATTACAGAATTAGTTTTTCAATATTTAAAATAATTTCAATCCACTATGCGTCTCTATTTCTCCCTCATATAAATTTTAAAAGTATAATTGAAATTATTTTTTCGTTGGACTTTGATATTGTACCTTTAAGAAAATTTGAATTTAGATTTATAAAATCAGTTAAAAAATTTTTAAATGTACTATTAATAGCCACGTTAACTTTTAAATGGTAAACAAATGGAAATTTAGCGGATGCGCTACATTTATAATAGATTAGAAAAAAAAAAGATTTTAGATTTCAAACATTAAAAGTTAATTATAAATTAATTTTAAAAAAACGAATTGAGGCATAAATTGAGCAGAGCCGTCGACTCATCACGCCCTCCGCCTCACGCGACTCAGTTGGGAAGAGAAAAGGTTCTCGAGGGGTAAGTGTTCCTAAGATCAGCGCTCCTGTTCTACTTCGCACGATCTCCGTTTTTGTTCGATCTTTGTTCTCATGTCAAATCTGGAGGATTTCCATTTTGAATAGGGCGAAGGCTTCGCCGATCCATAGATAGGTCAACCTAATAACTCCGATCTCAAATCGAATGATTCCTCTTTTTTCTTTTTTCTTTTTTCCTTTTTTTTGGAGAGATAGAGTTCATGGGCATATGATGGTTCATCCGAGATCTACGATCCTGATCCCACTCGGCTGATCCGGATCCGGATCGGTTGATTTTTCCAAGCAGTTACTTCCTCGTGTTTGTGTCCTCACATACACTTTATCAGTGAAGATCATCAAATTTGACATTAACTTACATATTGCTTGACAGGGAAAAAATGGAGAAGAATGCTCGTTTTGCAGTTCATGCAGATTCTTCTTTTGCTCTTCGGGGTATGTTTTTTATAAGCTAGATGAACTTGTAGGTATAGGTGGCTTATGATTTTATCATGTTGGATTGGTCATTCTTTTTCTTTTGAACTCTTGATTATTCAATGCATGCTTATGCTATTATTGTTTCTTTGCCTATTAAGTCCATTGGGTGTATATGAGAAGTATCCTTCAGATTTTCTTCTCAGTGTAATATGAAAATCGGAGCCTATATATTTAGATGATTAGCTTTCTCTTAGCCAAACAGGAAGTGATAACCGATGGTTAACATTCAATTCCTTTTTTTTTTTTTCATGCTGCATAACACACCTTAAGCATTTTATAAATTTCCAAATAAAGGTGGATGGCGTTCATACAAACCATCATATTCTTAATAATTTTGGTTTCCATCATTGTAAATGAGATGCTATATGAATCCTTGGATCGTGCAATTATGTCAAGAATGAAAAAAGAAATTGAAAATAGAATAAACTTTTAAACTTTTAATTACAAGGAAAACTTCTAACTATACGACATCTAGTATCTACTAAGTACTAAGTTTGTGACTATCAAACTGCATAAAATTGCTTATCTGTTTAGTTAGAAAGAAAATCATTACTTGTATTGGGAATATAGCCTTTCTATTAAACGATGCCCCATGGCTAGATTTCTTCAAATATATGTTACTCATTATTTGATCAACACTGCAACTTTTAGAATGTATTCTTGTTTTTATCACTTTTATGGGTTTCTGAAAAATTATTTCTCTTTTTTTTTTTTCTGGCAAAGGATAAGCTCAAGAGAGATTTCTTGTATGAGCGTTTTAAGAAACAGACCGCAATTATTAATCATATAATTTAAAATATCTATTATGTTCAATATTTGAACACCCACTACATGCTTTTGTCAGTTTTAATAGTTCTTTAAGGAAAAAAGTAAGAGTAAATTCACTAATTGATTATTGAACACTGAAAAGAAGGATGAGTTTTTTTTTAAATGTTCCTGTATACCCAGTTGGAGTGGAGAGGAGAGGACCAAAGGAGGGGGAAGGAGAGGATTTGATATCGTACCTTTTATTTACCCATGCAGAGAGGGAAGAGTAGATGCAGGTTGATTAGATCAAAATACTCTAACTCAGGAGTATTATTAGATAAAGATCTTTTAAAAGAAATAGGTATGTTTGTCTTTTCGCCCATTTTTGGGAAGATAAGCCCGACTTCCTTTTTGAACACTGCAGAAGCAGAAGCCAACTCTGCACCTTCTGCTGTCAAAAGAGTGGAAATAAATAGCAGTAAAAGTCACCACAGTTCAACCTCCTCTCCTTAGAAATTAATGTATGTTGATGGACACGGTATTTTAACTTTGCAATTCCTTCCCATTAATTTTCTTTTTAATTGCTACAGTGTAGGAGAATAGAGTGTTTATGTTAAAAAACCATTTTATATTGGCATAATTGTTTTAATTTTTAAATCTTTTTAACTTATATTCTTATTTTCTTGATAATGAAAAACCAGAGATGGGTTAAAATGCTATTTGAAATTTCCATTTTTCTAGATTTATGGCATATTATGGAACCAGTTTCTCTTCATCAATTTCTTCCTTGGTTTGTGATAGACCATAACAAACTTTTGATCTAAAAAATTTCTTCTAGGATTTTAGGAAATGACCTTGGAATTTCAGTATGTTTAGTTACATGAACTGGAGAGAACTTATTTTGCTCTTCGTGTACAATTATACCTATTAATTGATACAGGCCTAATTCCTTATGGCTGTAATTATTTTAACTACATTTACTTAAATATTAAAATTTGCATGTTGTGTACTTGTGTTACATTCTATCTTCTTATCAAACAATTATATCTCAATGGTTGTTTGACATTTTAGCGGCCTATTAATTTCTCTCTACTTTGTCCTCTTTTAATATGTATAGGGCTCTTACTCCTTTATACCGACAATTTACATGATTTGCATCAGGGTACTTTGATGGCGTTGGCTTTATGTGTCAATATCTCTTTTAGGATGCATACCTTATCATTGGTACGGTCTCTGACAAGATTTTTCAAAAATATGCAGGTTTTCTCAGTGGTACTTCAGGATACCCAAAGATGGATAGTCTTCACCAGAAACTACCTAATGGCTGCCAAAGTATATCAAAGTTCCTCCATGGCTCTAGTTTTATGGTGGAGCCTCAGCCAACTCTCTCTGCCTATGGACGCCGATCTATACATGTGACCCGCACCTTATCTGAAGCCACAAGAGGGGTTGTCTCAAACCGTCCCTTGTCCCCTCATCTCCCAGTCAAGAAGCCACAGTTGCGTGCCACATTTTCAATATCCCACAGGATATTTGGAGCTTCTCTGACATCTGCTATTTTGTTGATCCCGATAGCATGGAAGTTCAGTCTTCTGCTTGACGTATAAAGCAGAAGTTGCCATAATTTTTGCTGTTAGCGCAAGCTCAGTTACCACCTTAGAAATGGTGGGACCGGGGACATGAACCAGTTTTATGTCATGTTTTGTTTGAATAATTCGCCAAATAAAGGACCAGCTGAGGAATAAGTTCCGAATGCATCTATCATTCATTCTTCGAGTCTATGAATTTTTTTTTGATTTTCCAGACGTTGCAGTGCCCGTTGACGGTTGTTCTGATGATATTCCACTTGACTTAACCTCTGCTCGTAGAAAGGGCTGGAGGTTTTCAGACTAATTCTTATGCTTAAAACTGTTAACAGTTGATTGCACTTCTCTTTAATTTACTTGTTCTTGAGATGCGCTTTATACAATGCAGCTAGGAAACAAATATATACTGATCCTTAATTTTGGAGATGGTCTTAAAAAAAACGTATGGAGAGAGTCTCGAGCATTAACTCTGAAATAATGTTCATGTTTGTAATTGTTGTTCAGCTGTTATTTTTTCCCCTTGTTATATTGATGTACACTTGTTTTTTTTTTCCCCTTGTTATATATATCAGCGTGTCTGAGTATATACCTTCTTAATCATTTACACTAATGGCTAGTAATCATCCGTGATTTACCTCTTCTGTGTTGGCCTAGACGGGATGGTGGGTGCTGGACGCGAACGAATTACCTTTTTACTACATGAGAATTACCTTTTTACCACATGAGAACCGTACGTACAGATTTTTCCCCCTATTATTCTGTTGTTATCATTGTCACTTACTGCATGCAGTTCCTAAGAATAATCTTCTTCACATTGAGTTTCCTACAATACGCAAAATAAAAAAAAAAAAATTGTCAAAATTGCAAGTACACATCCACGCTTGTGAATTGTGAATATATTATATTAATGCTTAATTTCAATCCTTAGCCATGAATGGCTAACATAATGAAAAAGCTTATGAATTAAAACGTGAAGTGAAGAATGTAATAAAATGCCCTCGTTCCGCAATTTTGTTAAACAATCAAAATTAATAAAAAGAGTAATAATTATACATCCATTAAGACAGAATTTATGAATATTCAAATACTGGAAATTTGATACATCATATCGAAGACTGGACAAGGTTCTCGAATCTCGCCGCGTTGTTAGCTACAATTTATGATTTTGAGTTTTATTAACGATATTTAATATTATCTCGTCATTGTTAGCCATAATATATTATTTGAGTTTTAGTAATGATGTTTAATATTATTGGAGTAAGTGATATCGTTCATTTTTAACAATTAGTATCATCGACAAAATACAAATAAATAAATTATGAAAAATATTTTACCCTACTATAGTAGCCCTTTACATGAAAATCACATCCAATGAGATTTTTTTTTTTTTTTTGGTACCAACTGCACCAACAGAGATATATTTAATATTATTTTTCAATATTGTGGATGATCAACCATAGAAGATGTTTATAACCGTCTCTAGGTAACTATTATAATGGGTTTTGAAAAATAAATGAATATTGCTTAAATGGGAGAGCCATGGAAACATCATTATTTCCTCACAATTTTCGCTAAAACTACTAAAAGGCGGCACAAGCACCGCCGCCACGGAGACATCTAAAATCAATATGTTCTCACAGGCAAATAAGTTCAAAGTTTAAAGCCACAGGGAACCTAATTCCCTTTGCAATTCTATGCCGAATTTTATGCCATCAAAATCATGACAAAATGATAATAAACTTTACTGTCAACAGATAATATTACACCTCGAACATAAATAAGAAACAAAATGCTGATCCCGCTGTGGTTTCGAAAAATAATATATTTCTGTTTAACTCACGGCCTATTCATTGTAATGAAATGATAGTAATCTTCTTCACCATAGAGTTTCCTGAAACACAAATACAAAAATTGTCAAAATTCAAGTACACACATCTATGTGCTTATATATATATACCCCAGGTATACGAACCACAAATCGTATGATTCTAACTATGATATAAAATATAGTACCCCAACTTGAGCGATACAGTTAGATCAAACGGTTGTAAAATATAATATTTTTCAATCGTCAACTTGTCAGTAGCTGAGTACATATGTTGCATAAGATCTCAAGCACAATGTACATGTGGTGATGTCACCTAGGCAAATAACTAAAACCTGAAAATTAAAGGCACACACATGTAGATTTAAGCAAATAGGCAGCAGATCCCTCGATATGACATCTCTCCCAGAAGCATTTAATGACTTGTATACTCAACTCTGTTATGGTTCACTTTCATTTTATAATGGCTCCAGAATGTGTCAATTTGGAATGAACAATTTACTTTTATGGTTGAAAAGGTTGTAGATATTGCACCATTTCCTACCGTCCACATTGTTTCAATCTTATCAAAAGCTTAAATAGCATTGGTTTATTTTGGCATTCTTGTATACAACTTCGAGGCCAAAGTTGGGTCATATTGCCGGAAGTTTCTCATTCAGCCAGAAAATTACATAAATAAAATTAGTCTTAATCCAATAAAAAAGACTAAACATCTTGCACCTGTCGCTGTCGGTCATGTTTCTGGATTTACTTGGATTGCATAATTTGTGTTTATACTTTATGGCCCAAAACCAAAGCTTTGCTTATTTAATAGGGAATTCTTACATTATTTTGGAATCATGCTCAATGTTGAGCTTCAATGGGTCTGAATAGCTGTAAATTAGGCAAGAAAACAGGGTTTTAAGCATGAAAGTTGTGACAAAGCTATTTTTTTATAAAGATCAACATGTCAGCCTTCATCCAATGAAAAGCTAAAATGTCACTTGGTATCTATAAAGTTTTTGCAATGTGTGCGAGTTGACTGGGTTATACTGCTTGAAGCATTGATCAGTCCCCTGGAGATTTTATAAAGCTTTATCCAGCAAAAAGCTATATAAATAGAATGATGGGTGGATTTGTGTGATCCTTTGATACACTTAAATGTAGATTATCAATATCTGGCCTGAATGGCAAATTGTGCCCAACTCTTATGTAATAATGAATCCTAGAGGTAGAGGATGAGCCTTGGCAGAGAAATAAAGATTCTCATCTAAGACTTGGTGACTAAGGTGTGTTATGGTAATAACACTATTCTCAGAGAGGAAAAGTTACATGCACTAGAATACATATTGGCAAGATCCAGAGCCTAGTTCATCTCTCTTGTTTTAACAGATTACTTTTGAGTGGTTCCATCAGATGAAATGACCAGAATTCCTAATAAAATGTTGGGAAAGGGCAGCCCGGTGCGCGAAGCTCCCGCCATGTGGAGTCCCGGACTTACCCTACTTTTTTGCAAGAGACTGTTTTTAGGATTTGAACCAGTGTCCTCACAACAACTTTACCGTTGCATCAAGGCTCCCCTTCTAATAAAGTGTTGGGAAAGGGTCTAAAATAATTATCATTAACAAATTCTATAGGGATCATCTATCATAATTTAACTTTAATGAATTCTAAATACTAATTCACACAGCTACTATATTTGGGACAAAAATAACCGGCAGAGTGAAACTTACGCCAAGTCCTTGTAAGTGT
This sequence comes from Kaempferia elegans, assembly GCA_037974815.1. Lineage (NCBI taxonomy): Eukaryota > Viridiplantae > Streptophyta > Magnoliopsida > Zingiberales > Zingiberaceae > Kaempferia > Kaempferia elegans. The sequence goes on from JBBPFQ010000032.1 coordinate 6,369,243, forward strand.
CAGATTTGTTCACAGCCTTCCCTTCAGCGAGTTCCAGGCAAGAATGGTGTATGATCATTTCTTTCACAGTATACTTTGTACTTTTGATGTCATTGTCCCACAAAATGCACTGTGATTCAATAGAGTTAAGTAAAACTCAGACTATATAGGATAGAGAAAGATTGACTAGAAATTGATGAATTTAAGATATGACAACCTTTCTCACATACTCTTTCTTCACCGTGTCCCATGGCAATTTTCCTTTAGCAGAGAAGATTGAGGCATTCCAAAGTGCCCCTCTAGCAATCATAAAAGATGAGGCTCCTGAAACATGCTTGATCATTAAAAAGATTGTTCAGCCATTATAATTTATGATGGGTTGTTAGTAGCACCATATAGAATCATGTGAAATAGTAATCTGACATTCTTAACTTTGATGAAATAAGTGAAAAATCAAGTGATTAGCCAGCTACTGCCCTACACTTTCCTATCTGCAAGTATGCAATAGTTTTCATAGAAACAAATGCTAAGAAGCAAGCACTTACAAACATTTCAAGGTTAAACTTAGTCAAAAATCAAACGGAAGTAACTTGTGACTTTGGAGAAAATAGTGTATAATAGACATAGAAGTATAAAATTTAACTTTCAAGTGAAAATATGAATTGAAGAGTAGAAATTTTTTAATAATAAGACAACATTGTATCACGATATAGTCCAAGCAAGTTGGAAACGGATTTTTTTCAAATAAAAGTAAAAATGTGGGATAATACAGTTTGACTGTTTCTTAGTGCCAAAATCAATGTCTCAAAACCTATAGGGATTTGTTCATATTCGACTAACTAGCATGCTGTTGATTGAAATAAATATTTTCATTCACATATAGACTCTTTCCTTTTTTTCCCCTTCCTACCAAAAAGTTAGATCATTAGAAGAGATGGAAAAACTAATTGATAATATAATTAAACCAGCTGTTCCTGGCTTGCCTGCTGGTTGAAGTGGTTAGCTTATACTATTTGGTAGAAGATGCAGATTAAGAGTAAATTTTTTATACTTTCTTTTTTTAATATATTTTGCACAGTTTTACCACTTGGAGCTTTTTCCCTTTTCATACTCTGCATTTTGTAGGAGAAGAGAGATGAGTTTTTCTGTTGTTAGTTTAGATGGGAGTTTGGATGAAGAGAATAATAATAATAGTAATGTTATTATTACAACTACTACCTGTAGCATCTTTCATTCGTCCAAAATCTTCATACTCGAAAGCATCACCATTAGCTATAACAGGAATAGATAATGATGCTACTACGTCTGCAATCTCATTCCACTTTGCAGGATCCCTTGGTCTATCTTTGACTTTTCTGCAATAGATAAAAAAATAAATCTATGATAAATTTATAAATACATTTAAATTAAGAAACAAGTAGCCATGGTTTGTTGTTAAATTATATTGACAAAAAACAACCTGATACAACTTTCTTTTACTTTACTATGTTGTTTTGTTGGTGCCTTATAATTTTGATCTCTACATGAAATTGGTAAAGTGTTGGTCATAGTGAAATAACGATCTAGGAGATTTTGTTGCATCCCCTACAAAAGGAATGTATGAACTCCAAAAACATTATCATACTCATCCCAGCATGTGTCATTTAAACCATAACAAAAGACCACAAGCATCAAAAAACATTTCTGGCCAGTGCCATACAGAGCAGCAACGGTCAATTTGGTATAATATGCACAGATTGGGCAAGGTTTAGACAATATCATTTCTACTCTCGTGCAGCAGCACAGTACAGACCAGAATGCCAACTGTTTATTACAGCATAATTAATGAAAGAGGGCTTTAATACCTTCCATGGACAGCCAAAGCTGATACGCCAGTCTTTTCAATCCGCCGTGCTAATTCTACAGTTTGTTGAGAAGAATCAAGAAGCCGAATCTTACAAGTTATGGTTGTATCCAAGTTCCTTCTTAAGGTGGTCAAAATCTGCATGATGAAGAAAGTATCAACATCAATTGAACAGAACACTAACCATGTCGTTAAACTGCTATAACTGCTAAAAAAATAAAACTGGCAGTACATCATGAATAAGTTCTGGTTTAGAGAGTAGTGCAGCACCCATTCCTCCACTGAGGGAGAAAGACTTAGGGCAGCCCATATTAATATCTACCGCTGCTACATCTTTGCACCTGAAAACTAAATAACAACATTAGCAATAAACTTACATGAAGACAACTTTCATAAAATACAATCCTATAGCCAAGTGAATGTATCCTAACTACACAATCACTGTTCAATGCTTACACTATTTGAGCAGCGGAGAGAGCCCTGATAGCATCAGAGGTTGCCATCCCTGTTGCTCTCAGCACAGCACGTTCTAAATACAACCTCTTTAGTTCCTTTCACAACAAAGTCAATAGTACCAAGTATCTCTGGATAATACAAACTAGATATCAAGGACTAGAAATTTACTTTCTAGAATGCCAATAAGATATAACAGTTAAACATGTACATGTGAGTATATGTGTACATACAAAGCTGTCCATATGCGTTAGCAGTTAGCATTATCAACAGAAGATGGAAATAGAAAGTGAAACATTAATGTTAAACAATATTTTCTAAATAAAAAAGAAGCCATTCACTACTATCAAAAATCAAGGACCAGTCAAAAATGATAAATTTAATACCAGGTACATTAAAATTCTACAATTTAATTTAATAATGACATATAATCCATGTGATTGGGGTTTAATCCAGGGGTGGGGGATAAGTGTTAATTAAAGTATGCCATGAGGGGGAATTGCGTGCAATTTGAACCAAAGCCATATTCATATTAGAGACAAACCAGCCACATGAGTGAATTGGTGATTCAGCTAAACTGAACCTAAATGTTTGATTAATTAGAAACCTGGGTTTTGATTTTAGTTAATTACTAATGAATTATTCAAGTTTTAGCAAATCTTCCATATAGTTTCATATTTGTCAAATCTATCATAGACTACTAAAATCATTAGCATTTTACATCATCATTAGAGGACGCCAGCTAGATTAGTTGGTAAGGACCTTTGTTGCCAAAGTTTGGGTTTGAAATCAACATTCATTCAAATGTGAATGTGTGTGGGCTCTCCTATCTAGTTTTTTTTTTTTTTTTTTTCTAAAGGACATATATCATCCATTATCTTTCCATCCTTTTGCTACTAAATCGATGACACCTAAGTGCACCAATTCATTCAATTTATCCACATTTGTATGCCAACTTGTTTAATAAAAAACATTTTAAAATTATTTCTAATAAATAGCAAATTATTTAATAAGCATTACCTCTTCCCTTAACCCGTCACCAAATCTTTAACCCTTTTCTTTCAAATTTCAGGAAAAGAAACTTAAATACTAGTAACAAATTTATCAAGGATTTAGGGAAAAAAACCCACTTGTAGAGAGATGAAAAAAAGGATAAAAGCCTTTGAACCAAAAAGAGGATGAAAGCCTGTAGATAAATTGATATCAAGGAAAAGAAATGACTCTAAGTCATCACAAGCCTAACAAATATGGATCTAAACCCCATGTAAACAAGAATGTCAAAATTGCAAAGTATGAATTCACATTTAAAATTGCAGCTATTAGTAGGCACTTATCCAATGGCTAAGCTTAGTACCATTTAGGCGCCGTTCGCATTTGACTAATCTGTGATCTATTATCTCCTCCCCGTAAGTTATATCGGCACCATATTCAGCAGCAAGTAACCTAAATGGTAGAGTGCCCTGCAAGAAGGGAATTTAACTTAAATTATAACAAGTAACAAAATTTCCATATCAACAATTTCCATGAGAAGAATAGGAACTGCATAAACAGCAGAAGAAAAAAAAACAAGGTTGTTTTTAATACTATATAGTGCTTAACTAAAAACCATCTTGAAGAGAGAAAAAGTTATTGAAATCACAAGTTGATCTATACTATATAGTCCAGTGACGGGAAATTTTATATCTATACTGAAATGACAAGATTCTAATTTCCTTAGTCCTCGAGCAATCATGGCTACGTAATTTCCAAGCAAAAAAAGTGTCCTCCTATTAGTCCAATGACATCTCTTACTTATCTAACGCTGCTTCGAGATTTCTACAGTAAAATAAAAATAAATAAACAAACCAACGACAATAATTTATGGAACTAGGGATCTACATATCTTAGGCATTAACTCCACTATGCTTTTGAACCCTAAATTCTTCCAGAATTGAGTGTCAGGTGGTTTCCGTCTCTGGGAAGATCTCAATCAAACACGAATGACAAATAAGTGCAACTAAGATGAAAATCCGTAGCGTCCGAGTACACAAATCAAAACGAGTCGAATAGGAAGCAATAGTTGAGAAACAAAAGGAAGAGAGGGGTGCATGAGGACGAGCGACGGACCACTCGGACCATGGGGGCAAGAACCAGCTTGTTATGGTAATCCATAACCGCCGGCGCTTCGCGTCGTCTGCTTCCCGGTCGGCGATTTTATGCGCGCAGTGGTATCGTTCTCCGACGCAGCCGCCACGTTCTGCGTTGAGAGCGAAAGAAGGCGGGTTGCGAGTGGCCGGGTTCATTTTGTTTTTTGTTTTTTTTATAAATTTTGTTTTAATTTTCGTAAATGCCCCGTCACAAAATTTAAGTATATAACAAAAAAACAGGGATATAGTCGAATAAAAAGTATTTGTTTTTAGCATAAACTAAATTTGCACATGTTTTTTTTATCACAGGAATAGTGTAAAATTATATTTTTCTTTATGAGAAATAAAATGCCAGCAAAAATATAAAAGGTGTTCCTTAGGGTATTCTATTTTAGAAAAATTATCAAATGAGCACCTGTTTTCATTCAAAAAATCTTCTTATTTCAATGATCTCATACTAGCCGTAGCCATAACTCTATATGTTGAAATAACTGTTGAATATGGAGTAATTACATTAATTTTTTTTATTAAATTGATTTAAAAAATATTTTTTAATATAATAATTCTTATAATAATTTTAATCTACCTTAAAATTATATTTAGTATAAGATGCATTTGTTTTTTTTTTCTCTTGATTCTCAATTCATAGAATAACAAAATGTCAACTTCAAATAATTGGGACGACCTATCGTTGTTCTTAATTTCAATGTTTATTAAAATTACACGACATACAAATGGGTGAAGTTAACTTCAAATAACATAAGAGTGGTGATTGTTAACAGTAGGAATGCATGAATCACAGTCAGTGTCAAAAATCTATATATGAGGAATAAAAAATATGACCTGATTGCAGATGAAGTCTAACGACAAAAACTGAAGATCAAGTTTTACTTGGAGAAGTGAAAATTTATACTCCTTCCAATTCTACTAGAAGCTTAAAAGAAAATTTTCTCTTCGTAGCCATGA
>JBBPFQ010000032.1:6374981-6387889 GCA_037974815.1 Kaempferia elegans
ATATTATTTTCAAAGTAAACTTCAAACATTTTTTTAAAGTGTCGGTTAAGAAGATTTCATTGATATTGAAATAACTTTGATTTTGTTTAACAAATGAGTGATTTAGATAGTCATTTAGAAGGTCAAAAAAATATCTATTTTAGTTTTAATTGAGGCATTTCGATTTTGTTATAGAATTATTCACAAAATTTGATTTTTTTTTTAAGAATTGAATATATATATGATCTAGCTAGTCATCATCTAAACAAATCCTAATGTTCTTCTACTGTATTGTGATAGAGAGACAAGATTGCATGCACCACCAACATGTTAATTAAATCACTTTAGAAAGAATAATTAATCCATAGATCCACTTTGAGTAACCTATCAATTTTTGTTATCACGTCATCAAATATTATTTAAAGTGCCACTAAATAATTTCTATCAGATAAGTACTTAGGGATTGAAGACATTTTAGATGGCTGCTCGATGACGCTTACAAAACTGTTTGATGATGTTTTAGAATTTTGCATTCAAAGAAGCACACACCATGCATGGTTTATGTGTGTGTGAGCATAAAGAACATGCTTAAAAAAAATATAAATATAAGTATATATGCTTTACTTATTCTAAAAGGAGGATGCTCACATTAATTTTTGTATTCTCATAATAACTTGTTCTAATCTTTGACTTATTATGACTTAGCTTCTAAGTGTTTTTGATGTTGGCTAGTTTGATTGTCATGCTAAACTCTAAGATCAAATAGATTAAGGAGTTGAGTGACTAGAAGGGTTTAGTGTCCGAGGATGAAAAGTTAAAAATGTCAGATAGATCGATCCCAAGTTGTTAGTAAGACTAATTTAATTGATTAAGAAGACACAAGTTGTTGTAGTGAAAATATTGGAGTCCTTGATTATATTTGAATCACTCAAGATAACAAGTAGAAGTACATATTTGAACCAGTCAAGATAATAAATTGGGTGTGTGTTAGAATATTTTTCAGAAAAAAAATAAGAAAAGAAAATGTTTGAGAAATGTGATTTAATTGGCTTATTGTGCATTGATTTTATGAGCACTGAATGAACAATGAGGCCATGGTCAGCTGTAAAGGATTTGTTCTTAAGTTTTGAATAAAATTATGAAACAACAAGAGTTTTAACTTCTCTGAAGGGCCTATGGAACTAGATTAGAAGTTACACTTGTGTGGCTTGAGATTAATGATGTTAATAAACGACATCATTTGGATCAATATTGGATGCTTAAGAGTGTAGATAAGGTAGCTCTTTCTTTTGCTTTTCTTCTTTCATATATATAATTTAGGTGTCTGACTTTCGCCCGACTATTCTTGGAGATAGACGGTCTTAATTCTCTTATGATCCATCTATTGATAAATCTAGAGCACAATCTATTGATTCATAGCTTGGCGAATGAGGGGCAATGACAACCCCCATGTAAATACGCACCTTTCACCCTCCGATATGAAAATTCTTGACTCCTTGTGAGGGTCAAGTTTGTTCGAGGGACAAACCAAACGTGACAAACTTAGCTAATTGTCAGAAATCAAACAGGACCGAAAGCTTAGTTAGGTCAAAACTAAATAGATCAATGAGGGAAGGTCAAGCATTTGGATAGGATGCGTCGAACCAAGCAACTCAAGCGCACTCGGCGAGCTGAGCAATCCAAGCGAATTATCATTTCTATTAAAAGGGCCAAGCGGGCAGATTATGATTTCAGTTTGGGCTTTATAATAAAATTGGAATGTGAGTGTTTAGGGTTACTTGCTTAGACAAATGCCCAATTTCTCTATTAATAATGATTAATCCTTTTTAAATTAAGCCATGAGTCCTAACATCGATTTCTTAATCAAATATGAGTAACTATAATTATCGCATTCCTCATTGAATTCACTTAGCCCCGAGGTTATGGTACAACAGTAAGAGCGCTCAATTGTCTCTCAGATACTCACAATTCGATTCCCAGTTACGGTGCATTTGTAAATATTTTTCCTCTAAATGAGACTTGCAACTAAGGGATGTTGGGTTTCTGGGCCATCTTTCGTGAGTGCTTTCCGATTTACCCTAGTGGCCGGTGGAAAACTTTGTGGGGATGAACTGATCACCCCAGGGATAGTCAATGAGGCTAAGTATATTAATCGCTCTCAATGAATTCACTTAATAGTTTCCATAGAGATGGCGGGTAAAAAGGTGAAGTCATCACTTTAATAGTACGGTCTCATATGTTTTAGAAGGAAATAAATTATATACTTATTTAATTTTAGCAAAGGGGGTCATTGGCAAAGGGTCTCTCTTTGAGGAGTGCAATCAGGGGGCAAAGGGTGTGTCAAAGATATAAATTTGTGAGAGATTTATATGAGCAAATTGTGAGTAATATGTGAGTAATTCAATATTGTTCCACTTATGTTCCTTTATTGAGATTAATAAAGGTTAGGAATTTCTCGAATACTCGTTGGTGTTGGCTTTCTTGAGGAAATTCTTAGGTGTTGTATATTGTGCATTTCATTTGGTGCATTGGGAGGTTGAGTTAAGTGTGAAACTTTACTACCGCAAAGGAAATTTTTAAGATGAAAAATTACCCCTCGATAATATAAGAGTTACGAGATAATCCAAAGTAAATAGTTACCAAATAAACTATCATTGGAGAAAAAACAAAATGGCATTAATTGATTGATCCACATGCCTAATTTTACGAGCAAAATACCTAATTCTTGTTTTATTTAGTCGATCAAAGCGATAAGCTAAAGCACGCAATTTATCCATGCACGTGGACACAAAATCATGCATATATAATTTTCCTTTAAAAATAAATTAAAGGGTCAAAAAGTGAACCTCAATCCCAAGAACAAATAGGAAAATGGAACATGGCAAAGTCATAAGAACACACACTTCCCAAAGGGCTCAAGTTGAATTGTGTGATGTTGACATGTCTTCTTTCATGATCAATTGAGTCAAATCTCGACTTTTCAATTTCATATGCGAGGTCGGTTCAATTTTATAAAAGTGAAAAAATAATTAAAAGAGGTGCCTTATTTAATTGTTCTATTTGATTTATCCATTCAAAATTATTATTCACGTAAAAGTATTTTGTATAATAAATTTCAAACATTTAGAACTCTTAAATACTTTTAAAATGCTTCTTCTTAAAGTAGTTAGATAGATTTCAAGAAGATTTCTAAATGTCTCATGTAGTAATTTTAATTAAATTGGAGTCAATGGTGATATCACTCATTTAAATTATTCATTATCGTTGATTTTATGATAAAATATAGACAGATAAAATATTTTACCCTATCACAATAATCTTTTACATATGAGAGATTAGACATCCAACGAGATATTTTAGCTTAGGCATGTAAATGTTAGGATTCATGTAGCAATTTTAATTAAAGATGTTATATAGAGTATTTTTTTTCCCCTCAAAATGGTTAGTTTAATTGGATATATAATTACAAGTACATAATTTAATAAATTTTAATTAATTAATTAATTTCATATTTTCTTAGTATCAATAAGAACCAAAATCCAACTAAAAATTCGAATAAATCACATTTATTCGTATGAAAACTATGCTAATTAATGCGCAATACTATGAACATTATTATTTTTATCTATATACGTGGATATCTATTATAAGTTTCGCATAAAAAATGGATATTGATTGCACCATTAAAGTTTCATGTCAAACGAATTTAATGCAAAATTAATTAATTGTACCTAATTCCTTACTTACAATTTAGTGCTGATGATGCAATGGCAGGTATTTATTCCCTAATATTTAATGCTACAATTAAGTTTGATATATATATATAATATTCAAATGAGATGTAGATGATTTTTCCCTCTTGATTTATGGTGGTAAAATGTGATTTGCTCCTCCCAGCGTCTCTGTTAATTCGTCACAGGGCCAACACGAAGGAAGTAAATCACGGAAGCTATTAGTCCGAACAGTAACTAGTGCATAAGGGAGGACATGCACTTGACTTGACTAGAATTTAACCACCAGATCTCATGGTGGTAACACCTCACGTACTAGCCATCAATCCATCCCGTGACGACAAAAGACTTCACCCCCTTACAGCTGTAAACGAGCCGAACTAAGCCGAACAGCTGTAAGATGCTCGAGTTCGGGCTCGGTTCGTTTTCCCTAAGCTCGAGCTCGAGTTCGATTCGAGCTTTAGTTCTTAAGCTCGAGTTTGACTCGTAATAAAATTAAATAGCTCGAGCTCGGCTCGAAAAAATGCTCGTTTAAAAATTAAACGAGCTTACTTCGAGCTCATTTAAGATAATTAGATATAATAATTAATAAATTATTATTATATTTATTATTTATGTTATATTTAGTTATATATACATAAAAAATAAGATAAATGAGCCTCTTAACGAACATGTTCGCGAGCCTCTTAACGAACATGTTCGCGAGCCTCTAAACGAACATGTTCGCGAGCAAACGAACCAAATACTATTAAGCTCGAGCTCGGCTCGATAATGTATTCGAGCTCGAAATCAGGCTCGAGCTCGGCTCGTTAACATAATCGAACGAACTCGAACGAGCTTTTTTTCGAACCGAGACTCGAATAGCTCACGAGCGGCTTGGCTCGTTTACACCCCTATTTACAGTACGCTGCTTTCCACCCATTCGTCCAGGCATTTTCTAGCCTTTAAAGACCTATTTATTCAACAGCACATCAAGTTTTTATATAAGGACGATGTCTCTTTGCAGACAAAGTTAATTGATTCAGTGTTTCAAGAATGAATCAGACACTGACTAGCAACGAATCAACGGTTACAATGCCTAGCAAGCGACATAACGTAAAGTCAATTGAAGTTCACTTTCACCAAATAAGTTGCACAGTCATGCAGAAAAATGACTTCACATTTACTGAAGACATAAAAGTAGAATTGTTCTCAAGATAATGGATTCTTGTAATGTTACAAATGGAAATGCATGATCTCATATAAAAATCAAATTGTAAACATTTATAGATCTTTGTTGATTCTGTACCCGCTGCAATGGGTGCTTATCGTCGGAAGGGCTATCACACAATGGGAAAGCTCTTCGCTGATTCACAAACCAAATCTCTGATATAATTCTCAGATGTACCTATCTCTTTAGAAGATAAGCTTTCTCCTCATCGATTTGCTCCTCTTTTCCCCTTTTTATTCTTGCACTTGATGCAGCAAATAAGAAGGGGAATATGATGTGGGGTATATGGACAATTTTTATAACTGCTCACTCCTCTCATTTCTTCCACGTCCAACATTTCCTACTCGTCCAAGTTAATCCACAAAGGTCAATCAGTCACAAAGATCAAATTCATTTAAGTCATAAAGATTATATCACAAAGACTATATCAGAACACTCAATCTATACTAAGCAGAAATGAACCGTAAGACAGCAAACATATAACAATCAATGTTAAGAAAGTTGTTACACCTTACTTAGCTGCTCACATAATGACACTTAGTCATTCTCATAATGACACATAACTTTTCTCTTGATGGAACATTTCAGTGTCTGCCGTAGTGGGTGATTTTAATTAATTCCATAATGCATATATTAATTTAAAACTAATGCATTAATTTCTACATGAATAAAAAAAACAGCATACTAACAACATGCAAAACAAAACCTTAATGTTGTCTTTAATTTTTTTTTTAAATACACAAAACCTAATGTTTCGTGTTAACCCCTTCTGCCATCAACCGCCGCAGCACACAACTTCTTTGCCATGATGCCACGCCGCAACACTGCCTCAACCGCCCAACCGCGACATACACGGTCCTCGACCACTGTCGATGGTAGATCACCGGCTTACTAAGGTGGTCGCCGGTCCTTTCCAATGTCGGAATGCCATCGTCAGCATATCCCCATGACGAGAGCCCGACTCTAGTGGAAATTGCAACACTGTACATGCCAAACAGCAACGCTATCACTGGCAAGCGACTCGGTCACAAACCTGTAACCCTGTCGCCGATCTCCCTGTGACCCTACTGACGACATCCTTCTGCCATGAGGTCCTCTGCCGGCCGCCAGATCACAATTGTGCCCACTGACCATGGCAGATCGCAATGGAACAACGATTTATTTATTTTTTTCAACAGATCCCATTTGTTACAACATGAAACTATATACTGTTCAAAACAATCACCATGTGTTTTGCAAAATTGATCTCACGCATGCATCAATATTGTAAAACATTGATCTCAAAAGAGAAAAATAAACATGCATATCAACTTTGTTTCAGTTCATTCATGCATCAATTTGCAAAACATGAATAGCATTTCACATGCATATCAAATCACGGTATTGATCCACAGTTCATTCATGCATCAATTTGCAAAACATGCATAGCATTTCACATGCATATCAAATCTATAACTTGCTCTAATACCAATGTTACAAAATTGAAATGCATGATCTGATATAAGAATCAAACTGTAAACACTTACAAATCTTATCGATTCTATACCCGCTGCGATGGATGCTTGTCGTCGGAAGGGCAATCACACAATGGAAAAGCTCCTTGTTGATCCACAAATCAAATCTCTGATACACTTCTTGGGTGTACCATTGTACCACTCTCTTTAGAAGATAAGCTTTTTCCTTATCGATTTGCTCCTCCTCCCCTTTTTATTCTTTCACTTGGACGCAGCAAATAAGAGAGAATATGATGTGGGGTATGTGAGCAGTTTTTATAACTGCCCACACCTTCCATTTCTCCCACGTCCAACATGTAATGCATACCTTTCCTGGTGCATCCCTCTGACCAGTTGACCCTATGTTTCTATGTGACAACGATGCACCATGTGATGCCGGCATACCTGAGAAACCCCAACTTTTTATTGCACCCTATTAGGGGGAAAACAACTAAAATTTAGCAAAGACAAACTTTTCTGTGTGTAATCCAAAATAACTAGCAGCATAATTCATAGCCTTGAAAAGGCGCCTTTCTGTCTAACCAACAAAAAAAAAAAAATTAAAGGAAACGATTATGAATTCCACCGATAAAATTTAACAACTTCCATGGCAGGGTTTTATCTCAGCTAACCTAAATAAGTTTATGCCAAAGGAATGTTTTGCCTATTGTATCACATTTTCCCACTCCCATGTTTTGTTGTAAGAGCTATTATGGAGGACAAAGAGAAAATCAACAAATTATTGTGTGTACTTATCATAAACAATACTAGAGAAACACTAGCAGAATACCTACACATATTTGGTTAAAAGGTTCAAGATCTCCAGTAAATTTTGGTCTTTAATTCTTAGTAAAGACCACCCTAGACCAATGGGATATATAGTCTTTAATTCTTCCCTATTTTGTCTATGAAAGCCCCAAACCTAGACCAAATTCTTAACCATTTTGTCAATGTTTCCACTCTCCCCCCAGTTAATTATTGAATTAAACAGTGTCTTAATTTTTAACTGCCATCTCTTAAACTCTTAACTTCCGGGCAATTTACCAAATTAAACTGCTCATGTTCTGAATTAACTGAAAAGCCACCTCTGTATTCATTTATAAATACCAAAAACTGGCTCCACTATTTTTTTTTTTAAATCCCATCATTTCTTTCCATCTTAATTTTTACTTCACCAAACAGGTCACAAGGTGATTTCAGATTCATATTGCATAAACTGATTCTAAGATCAGATTGCTTGGGGAAAAGTGAGTTTATTAGAGATCTTCAGGATATAAACATTCCTAAATGTACATTTCAGGTGAAAATATTGTAACAAGATAACTTCTATATCAACTTGTTGACAATCCTATGCAAAACTGCCCAACTAGATGATTTATAATCAACTTATTGAATTAAAATAAGTTGTTTAGGCATTATTTGGACGTGAACATCCCTAAATGCATGCTTTAGGTGAAAACTGATTTCAGAATCAGCTTATGACCATAGCTTGGGTCAGTGGGAGCTGTTTAACTACCATTATGATGTGAATATTCCCAAAATGAAAGTGAAAGTGACAATATTTTTACAAGCTGATCCTCGACCATTCTGTGCAAATTTGCTCAAAGCAAGTCGATCCCAAAATCAGTCTGTTGTCTTGACCCGATTATGATGTAGGTATTCCAAAATGCATGTTTAGGAGAAAATGAAGACCATGTTTGGGCTATGTGAGTTGTTTATGCACCATTAGGATGTGAAAATGAATACCCTCCAAAATGCATGTTTTAGTTGGAACTCAACTCACACAAAAATTTCAAATACAGTTGTTTTAGTAAGTCAATTCACACAACACAAATTGTTTAGAGGCACTTTTCAATGAACTCAAAATAAGAACACCATGATTTGGTAAATTGCTTGTAACTTTCTAGTCGAGCCAATGATTCTCACATGCAATTCCAGATAATTGAATGGAGAAAACGTTCTTGTACCTGAAAGCCTTTGCCCCTGGTAATGCCGATCACATCCACATACTGTCCAGGGACAAAAATGGCGGACTGAAATTTGTGTACCAACTGGAAGAGGTGCATCCTCTGTAACGGGAAATTCTTTCAGTTTCCTCTTCAATGGAACCCCTTGAGATCTAAAGTGCCCCACTTCAGCCTTTCTCAAATGCTTCTCCTTCTTCTGTCCAGCTCCGATCTAGCTATCAATAAAATAAGGAAGCTCAATGTCCATTCTAGAACAGACTCTGCTGATTTGAAGTAGTAAATTTACAGTCATCAGAAACACGAAACATCAAGTAGATATCTTGAACTCACCTGAAGAGCAAAACCCCCCTCCTTCTCGACAGTCTTAACCTGCGAAACGATGGCTCCCCACTTGTCCAATAGAGCCGTCATACCGCACTTGAGGGCAACGACCCCAGTTCTTCTCGAGATGGGAGTCATCACGCCGGGATTTGCCACGAAAATCCGAGAGATGGCGTCGATCCCTTCATCTCCGACGGGGGAAAGGGCGCTGAAGCTCCGGTGGGGCTGCTGGGCCTCGATCCTAAAGCCGGAACAGAGAAGGCGGATTTGGGCGAGGAGGCCTCTTGCGGCGGCGGACATGGCAGTTGAAATGGATGAGGTGCTAATGCAAAAAGAAAAAGGCAGCCGCTGGAGAAGCGATGACAGAGCATCGCGACGGTGTCGACGATGGCCGTGGCGGTGCTGAAACGAGGTGGGTGAGTCATAGACTTCATAACCTCCCCTCGTCGAATTTTGGACAACAATGCCCACCCTTCGAAGCTAAATTACCAACTTGCACTACTATTTATAGTATCGAAGGTCTTGCTTAGATATGAAGATTCGGCAAAGCTTATTAATCATACGAGCTTTTTATTAATTTTTAATTTAAAAATGACAAAAAGAATTTTAAAATAGGTCTATTTTTTAGGTTTTTAAAAAGAATTTTTATTTTTTAAAAAATTAGGTCTGTTTTTAGGGCTTTTAGAACTTCGCTCGAGGAAGAAGAAACGGTGGGAATAGATGCCACTCGGGAAGTACCACTGCGACTACTGCGATAAGCAGTTCCAGGACACACCGGGCGCCCGCAAGCGCCACCTTCAGGGCCTCAGCCACCAGCGCGCCCGCGCCCTTTGGTACGACTCCTTCAAAGGTATTCTCCATGCCCTCCCACTCCTCGCTCGAGCATTTCCTCATACGACTCATGGTCCTTGTTCGCAGAGCCGCATGGAGTATCGCCTCTTTTCCAGTCTGATGGAAGCCTGGCTAAGGGGGTTTGCCACCACTTTGTCCGATCTGTAAGATCCTTCTCGATCTTAGCATCCCGGCGAGATCGGATCTGCTTGTTCCCGGGAACACTTTATCAAAGCTTACATCTTTGTTGACTCTACTAATTGCTTCACTTTCTGCGTTCGTAGGGGGTTTGCAAGTATGGGGATGCTTGCAAGTATTTTCACCCGAAGCAGGATTCGCTCAATCCTGCACGTTACGTGACAGGTTAGTTGGCTGTAATTCGATTTCAAACAATCGCTTCCTTGTTGGTTTTTTTTTTCGTGAAATGTTTGAATCTTTAGGAAAAATTGTCAAAAGAGACTTGTAAATTGTAGCCTTGAATAAAACATATCTCTCGTCCTTTTTTTCTATCGAGGAAAGCTTAGAGATTGACGAGGAAAAAATAATATAGTTATTAATGAAAAAACTCCCTACTTTTTTACTTCGTTGACAACTAGGTTGTTTGCGTTCCACTTTTAGTGGCATGGAAAATTATAACGTCTGGAGCTTGGCTGATCTATAGAAGAATTAGATTGACTTTGGCTGCAGAAAAAAATGGAAATCCTCTCCGACTGCAAAATGGATCAGTTCCAAATGGATCAGCTTTTCTTTTGTTAATCATACTGTGTCCATATTTTCAAAAATTGTTGTCCTCATTATAAACGGAGTCCTAACTATTTGTTTGACAATGTACAGAGAAAGTAAAAATGGAAAATCTAATTTCAAGCTTGTTGGTATTGACAATTTTATTTTTGTCATTATTATGATGTCAAACAATCTTTTGATATGTGGTTTGGTGCAATTCAGAGAAAAATGGTCTGAGGTCTTTAACTCTAATATACCTCTTTCATTTCAAATCACTAAATCGTAATGCCTCGAGGTTGTTAGTTCACGATTTGTGCTAGTTGAGTAATTTAGGGATTGCTTCATGAGTGAAAGCCTAGTCAGGTTGTCATTGGCACCTGTTAATTGCAGATGCTTTTAGATTTAAACGATCAGAATGTAAATAAAAGGTGTTTATGTTTGGCAAAATTTTTGCATCATTCACTTATCAAGATATGCCATTAATATCCTACTATTATTGACTCTTATTGTGCAGAGCTGAGCTACCACCCAGAGATGCTACCATTTCAGAATAGTTCGGTTACTAATTTTCAATTAAGGGAGAATTTATCAGGTGAGTTTGCTTAGCTTTTTATATTTGGATGTAGAAAGAAACAAAATTATGAATATAATACGACAAATTTAATCTAAAATGTTCTAGATAATCTTAGTTTTTGTCTTTATTTTGATAATCATGGTTATATAATCAGTGGAATTCTGTGTGGCTCTTCCGAGTTGGAAATGCATCTGGTGAATGAAGAAAAATGGTTAATTAAATATAGGAAAGTGGAGGGAGTTAAAAGGCAAAACGATTAGAGTAAGAGAGAGGAAGAAACACTAGATTAACAGGTTATGACAATACTTTTTTTTCTTTGCATTATGAGGAAGGATCTAAAGTCCTTGGTGTGGTTTAAAACAGCCTAATTTGTTTCTGTTATCACATTTTTCACGTTTACCAACTAACCTACTTGACAAGTGAGTTAAATGACGTCACACCTTAATTTTTATTTTGTCTTAATCAAGGTGATTTCATGAATGCTCTCAAAAAATATTCATTTGTTTATGCTGTGCTTCTGCTACTATATTTCAGCTGAAAAGAAACCACAAACTTTTGACAACCATGAGCTTATGCTTGGGCCAACTTGCATGTACTTTTTGTTATCAAATCAGCCAATCTACCCGAATTAATAATGTGGACAAGAAGCTTATAGTAGTTGATTGTGTTATTACTAGATGCCTCAATCAAGAATTTGGAGATAAGTGACAAACTCCATTAAAAGTCTATAAGCACAGAAATAAAGATTCTAGAACTCCACTGTTAATTTGACATACTTTGGAAGATGATAAACCTACTTGGGAAATGATATAAAGTTTATCAGCATTAAATGACCAACAATTCTAATATGCTTTAATTTTCCATGCTTGAAAAATTGTAGCATATTAATGAGTCTTTTAAGTTTCCTATGTGTCTTTAAGAGTCTTTTGTGTTTTCAATGAGTCCATCTATTAACATTTATGTTGTTTGAGTCCTAGTATAAATACGTGTACTGTTGTAATGCTGGACAGAAATAAATATCAATATTTTGAAAGTTTTAAGTGTGATATCTAAGTCTCTACATTCCTTACCACTTTATTCCAGATTTTTACTCCCAAACTGCCCAACACTCAATCATATTTTCTATCTCTTGTGCCTAATCAACTCATAAAAGCAGACATATGGAGATTAGGGCAACCACCAATCAACTCAGGGCAAAAGAAGAAAGTCAAGCTACGAGAGAAGTATTTGCCTACAAATTACTATGACAAATTATGTGATCAACTTATTAATTTAAAGCAGAATCACTTGTCATTGGTTGACTATATGCAAAAGTTCCATGAGTTAAAGGCAAGGAACCAAATTGTTGAAGATCGTAGACAACTTTTACAAGGTTTAAAGCTGGATTAAGGTATGAAATCAGAAGGGAATTATTAAGATAACCATTTTACAATCTAGAACAAGTTTTCCAAGTTGCCTTGGATATGGAGGAGTATCTGAGTTATTTATTTGGTAAGAAGCCTGGAGTTTCAACAATGAATAAAAGAATTCATGAAACCAACTAGCAAGCAAAAGGTGGATTCGCCAGCCAACTCATTTAATTAGCAAAGTGACTCTAAACCGCCTTTAAAACAAACCGAGTTAAAGAACAAGGGCAACATATGTTTCAAATGTCATCAACGGGGTCATATGACTTATAATTGTCCTAAAAGGAATCTAGATATTGGGATAGAGCATGAAGATGATGTTGAAAATCAAAAAGTAGGAGGAAAAGAAAATTCTTTTGATTATGGAGTTTATGTTGAAGATGATTTGGAAGAAGATGATGACACTTCTTTGGCAAGCGTTGTTAGGCGCATTCTTACTACTCCAAAAGCCGAAGGTGATGATTGGCGACAAACATTTTCAGATGTTGGTTCATTGTGGGAATCAAACACATAAGGTTATCATTGACGGAGGAAGTTGTATGAATGTTGGCTCAGTATCTATCGTAGAGCGCCTCAAGCCTCCTACGCAGCCACATCTCCAGTCATACAAGGTCAGATGGATCGATAACACAACTATTTCAGTAACACAATGCTGCCTTATTTCTCTTTCTTG
>JBBPFQ010000032.1:6403501-6423993 GCA_037974815.1 Kaempferia elegans
AGTAACTTTTTGTCAAAATGACTCATTGAGCCCATGTTCTAAACTCTAAAATTTTGTTTTGTGTACTATGTTTTGAGACGACATAGATGAATTATTATAAAATATTTTATTAAATGAAATGATTTTAATAGGAGTTAATATAAATGAGCATGTCAGAATGAAAAATGAGGAATATGAGAGGGTATATGAGAGTTATGGGTTTTGAACAAAAAAAAAGTGTTGAAGGGAAAATTATAATTGATTTTGTGATAGCATATGACTTTATACTAGTTAATATGTTTTTGTAGAAGACCACTTGATCATATTCAAAAGTAGAAATAATAAATAACAAATTGACTTTCTTATAGTTAAGAAGTGGGATAGAATTTTTTTAAAGATTGTAAGTTCATCCGTGGAGAAAGCTTAACTACCTAACATATGTTAGTAGTATTAGATATATGTTTCAATCATAGTATCAATAGTAGGAAAATATACACGATTCCTAGAATTAAGCGGTGGAAGCTAAAGGAGGAGAAGCAAAACATATCTGAGGAGAAGGTAGGAGTACAAACATGAGGTGAAATATACTGTGATTCTAATACGATATGGGATAAGATAATATTAAAGTTGAACTGTAGACAAAAGTGTACTCGGTGAGTCAAAGGGCATGCACCACAAAATAAGAAATCTTAGTGGTAGAATGAGAAAATAAAGGAAAAATGAATCGCCTATAAGAAATTATATATTTGTAAGAATGAGAAAATTTTTAAAAAATATACAATAGCAAGAAAGAGGCTAAGCAAGCCGTAAATGAAGCGAAGAATGAAACTTTTGAACGGTTATATTGAAAATTTAATATAAAATATGGGGAAAGAGACATTTATAGAATAGTGACGGAGGAAGACGAGATCTTACCAAATAAGATGTAATAAAGATGAATGCAATAAGGTAATAGTAAATGATGGAGAAATAAAAGAGCGGTGGAAGTCACTTTTTAATCAACTTTTTAATTAAGGATTAGGTGATCAACTTAACTTGAATAATTTAAGTAGGTTAAATGAGTATAAAAATTTAAATTTTTATTATAGAATCTGAACTTCAGAAGTAGATTTAGCTTTAAATGGGATGCAAAATGGAAAAGCTGTGGGCTCAGATGATATTCCGATAAAGGTATGGAAGTGCTTAGCGAAACAATGCATTGAATGACTTATAAAATTATTTAACTTGATATTTAAAATGAAAAAAATGCTGTAATTCCCTTATACAAAAATAAAGGAGACGTACAAAATTGTGGAAACTTGACTCTTACCATGAAACTTTAGAAAGAGTAATAGAAAATAGTTTATGGAAAGAGACCATGATGATCGAAAATCAATTTCGGTCCATTCCTGGAAGGTCGACAACAGAAGCTATACATTTTCGTAGACAACTAATTGAAAAGTATTGGAGAAAAAAATGAGATTTACACATGGTATTACTTAGAAAAAGCTTATGTTAGAGTTTCAAAAGAAATTATGTGGAGTTTTAGAAAAGAGAGGTTAGTGTAACATATATTGAACTAATTAAGAATATCTATGAGGATGTAATGCCGATAGTGAAGACTTGAGTGGATTAATTGAAGCATTTCCAATAAAGATAGGGTTACATCAAGGATCAACTCTAAGTCTTTATTTTTTTTACACTAATCATGGACGAACTCATTGGACACATTCAAGACAATAGCGTGGTGCATGTTGCATGTAGATGATATTGTTTTATTAGATGAGACCTGTGAAGGAGTAATAACTGAAATAGGATCTTGGCGGGAAAGCACTAGAAGTGACATATTTTAGTTTTAGTTGAATAAAGATGGAATATATGAAATTTAAGGTTAGCAATATTAGAGACAATTGTTAACATAGGAGATGACGAGGTGTCTGTAATTGAGAGCTTTAAGTATTTAGGTGAGATAGATGTCTGATATAGATTACAAGCAAGATGATTGATATGAAGGAGAGTATTGGGTGTTTTATGTGATTTAAAGTACTTTTATAATTTAAAAGAAAATTCTACAAAATAGTGGTTAGACCTGTTATGTTATATGACGCTAAATGTTGGGTTATGACTCGAATACATGAGCAGAAGATGAGAGTTGCAAAGATGAGGATTTTAAGAAGGATGTGTGGACATACGAGGATGTATAGAATAAGAAATAAGAGCATTAGAGAGTGCATCTGTTAAGAGAAAACTGACACATTTAAGACGGTATGAACATGTACTTACACAACTAATAAATGCTCCAATTAGACGATGAGAAACTATGACAAATATACAATCAAACGAGGAAGTGGTAGACAAAAAAGACTTGATTAACAATAATAAATTAAGATAAAATTTATTTAAGTATAAATGATGATATAGTAGGGGATAGAATCCTATAGGTAGAATGATACATATAGCTAACCTCATCTAATGGGATAGGCTTGATTGTTGTTGTAGAAGTAATGACTCGTTACACCAAAATATTTGGAACTATCTAAATGTAATAAAGTTCATCAGTTTGTAATTTATCTTTGCTTTTCATTGTCTTTTTATTATGTGATATCAAGTCCTCACCACCATATTCTGATTGTTGCCTATAACCATACAAAGGATCTTTTTTATTACTTGTAAAGGAATATTTCTCTTGCTTTTCATATGCATGTAATAACGGAATTCAGTGTCTGTATACAAATTCTGTTTACAAGTAATGAGGAAAAAACTACAAAATGAAAAATGAATGGATGAGTACCTCTTCTGTTGTTGCTGATAGATATTTGCTTTATTGTTCAGCTGAAATTGGCTTCAGGTTTGCATGGTTGAATTCCTCCAGGAGTAACTTTTTGTAGCCATATGTTTTTGACCAGATATTTTGTTATAAGTCTGATTACTTTGATTATTACTACCCTGAGTTAGTCATTAACATTTGAAGCATATATTCTGGTTTAGGTTGGTGGAGTGAATAGTAAAGAAGCAGTTTCATCATCCAACTTACAAGGTCAATCTGCTTATCAATCTGCACTGGCAGAACCATCCAAGTTCCAATCTGGAACTCATGTATCAGGCTTGGTCATTACAACTGATGACTATGGTTCTGCTGCTACTCATGCATATTCCCAGAAAGGGGATCAGTTTTCTTCAGTAAAAAATCCTGATTATGGTGTAGCAGACAGGAGGCACTATGGTGAACATCAGGGTGCTTTTGCTGGCAGAGATTTGCAGAGTGATTCATCAAGAAGATACCTTGAGTCTGTTTCTCTCAATAGTCGTCATCAGGTTTCCATTTTTATTTTTGTGCCTTAATACTTGTTCCATATTACACTTTGTTAAATGTTATCGATATTGATGATTTTGGTTCTTAAATTACTTGGAAATCTGTCTATCTTTGCAGGTTGAACTGCATGATCGAATGGACCAGGTACTTGCTTATAGACTCTTATCCTATTTATGATTTGTTTCTGCAGGTGCAGATATTGATCATCCTATTATGCATTTTCTTAAGGCTTCATTGCGACAACAATTGCTTAAAGCTCAGCAACTGCAATCGGGTGCAGACATAAGGTATATTGATGCACTTATAAGACAATGCCATTATTTTCTTTGTTTTACTACGTGTACATTTCTATTTAAATATTATATGCGGGTATGATTAGATTCCTGTGTTACTAAGAAAATGATGGTCGATATTAGTGTATTGCACCGATCTTCTTTTGCTTATTTGGTATTGTATGCAGCTCCATTCGCTGCTTTGTAGTTAGTGGAAATTACGAATCTTATTGCACTGAGATGGAATATGCATTTCTGGCAGACAAGATGAATACTATACAGCAAGGACTCGTCCTACTCATTCACAAGAAATTAGCGGCTATGGTGCAAGGATGGATGCTGACCCCCATGGTCTATCTAGTTTTGGTGCTGCTTATGGTGGGCAAACAGCTTCCATTTTAGGGGGAGCTCCCAGGAGAAATGTGGATGACCTTGTGTATGGCCAAGGATCATTGAATGCTACATATGGGGTGGGTTTGCCACCTGGTCGAGATTATGCTGCAGGAAAGGCTATCCTTGGTACTCATGAGCCTAATTATCAATCTAGTGTTCTTGCACGTTCTCATCCAGTCCTTGGAGTCTCCATGGTGGACGAAAGGAATGATGATAGGCATGCTTACCGCCGAGAGCTCGAGATAAGGGAGGAAGAACGTCGTAGAGAATTGCTTTGGGAGAGAGAAAAAGAACGAGAAAGAGAAGAGCGGGAACGCGAAAGGGAACGTGAAAGAGAACGTGAAAGGAAACGTGAAAGAGAACGTGAAAGAGAACGTGAAAGGGAACGACTTCAAGAGCATCGAGAAAAAGAGAGGGAACGAGAGCGCAGGCGTGCACTTGAGGCAAGGCGAGAACGAACACCACCAAGACCTCTTAGAGATCGTCGAGGTTCTTCTTTAATAAAGGACAAAAAGGCTGTACGTCGAACTACACCACATCGAGAGACTGTGCATAGGTGGATCTTCCTGCTATATTTTTGCCTGCTGCTGCTTCTCATTTGCAGCTTTTTATCTAATCTATTTGTTCTTGGTACTGAAGGCATCATTCACCTGTTAAAGAAAAAAAGAGAGAATACATCTGCAAGGTAAAAGATAGAATCATAACTATATAGTCAATCGTTCATTTAGATTGTCAGCATGTCTACTTGATGTAATCCTATCAGCCCAACTTGCAGTTATTGAAAATCTAATTCAGAGTTTGGTTCATCTTCCCTATGTTGGATTCTCCTTTCCTCTCTTCACCTGGGAATTTATTGTCTCCATTAATTGCCCTTTGTTCATCATCTTCTTTGCTGTGATCATAAGAATTCTGTCCTGGCAAACTTGCTAAGCTCTGATGTTTGCGTTGACTTAGAAAAGACATAATATATTTGGAGACGCAACATATCTATGTAAAATGCACAGTTGAAACTATTAATTGGTTATATCCATTTCGTAAATGTTTATGGTAATATTATGGAATGATTAACATAACGATGGCAGGTTTATCCATTCTGCTTGGTGGATGTTGAAAGAGATCACTTGTCTTTGAGCAAGAGATATCCTAGGCTAGTGATAGCAGCAGATTTTTCGAAGGTTCGACTTATATTCAATAATATAATTTCTTGGTTCAAAAGTTTCTGTTCTTGTATTACTTACACTGATACTGCAATTGCATATCTCACAGGTTATTGTGAACTGGCCGAGGGAAACACTGAATCTTTCTCTTCATACTCCTGTTAGGTTTGAGGCCATAAAATTCTTCTGCCATTAATTTAGTACTAATTTCTCTAATTTTCTTTTCTTGGTGAATGTGATAAATAAGTCGTTGTACTATATTATTTTCTGTAGCTTTGAGCATTGTTTCTTGGATGTGGAAGATAAAAGTGAGGAGAAAGGGCCTGTTTTCTTGCAGGACACCTCTGAATCCAAGGGTGTTAAAACTGTTTGGAACTCCAAGGTAAACTACACATCCTTCTTTTTTTATTATTTCTATGGACATGTAACTGTATACGACACTTTCTATGTGTTGGTAGTTTAAACATGAATTAATTGTGTGTACTCGTGAACATATTATACCTATCTGAGTCTTGACTCTGACTTCCAAATTCAAAATTTATCATTGCTTGCTTGTACTTTTCCGTCCTTCAATATTACATTACCAGGCTATTGCTTGCTCTAGTTTTGCTATCCCATAGCCATATAACCATAGACACAATTTTCCTCCTTGATCAAAACACTTTCCATTATTCTGAGAAGTAAATGCACATTTTCCTTCTTTAAACATTCAGTGATATTACAAAGAAAATGTACAAGCAGATCTGTTAAAATAAAGTTATATAAAGTCTTTTTTAAAAAAAAATATTGTAAATTGGTTTTGTATTTATGATCTTATTTGCAAGATATTTTTATTTTCAGGTTGTCTTGATGAGTGGAGTCAGTGCTGAAGCTTTGAATGAGTTGTGTTTTGGTAAAGACAATGATGAGAGGCCAGTGCATATTAACAACATCTTGAAGTTTGCTATTATGAAGAAAGATCATTCTTTTCTGGCAATTGGAGGTCCTTCACATATGACTTCTGATGGGGATATGCAAGTTGATGATTCTTCCTTGATTCAGACAGCTATCAGGCAAGCTACTTATGGTTTATCATCTGATATTTGTGAGTCATAATTGATCTACGAAGCACTCTTTCTCTCGCAGACATGTCAAACATTTAACTCAACTTGACCTACATTGCTGCCATCATTGGAATCGTTTCCTCGAGGTACATATGTCTTTATTTTGAATTTCATTTTTACTATTTTTTCTTTATTTGTATGATTTTTGTGCACTCATGGGGTAAGTTTATCCATACTTTGTTTGCAAAACTTCTGCTTATATGTTTTTCTGATACAATGTCCTAAGGTATATTGTAATATCAAATCAATCTAATCTGTAGTGATCTGCAAGAAACTATTGTACGTTGTTCTCTGTTATCTAATCTAATCCTTTGCCCTACTCTTTCTAGATGATTTGACATCTCTTTTATTCATTTGGAAACTGCAATTATTTGTATGGGATAGCCAGGCTTATCAACTGACTTAAGCATATTGTTTCCTAATATAATGTGAGCATATAGATTGCTGTGTCAAATACTTACATGTAGCCTTCTAGGCCTCCTGTTACCCCTCCTTTTTTGGAAAGTTGTCTGTTGAATACTGTTAAGAACATTTTTAATAAATTTTTTATTCTTTATTACACGGACAAGATTTTCTGGCTTTTGCTATTTCTTGTTGTATTTATTAATTGGATTATCTTGCATTTAAATTTGATGAACAGTAGCGTTCTTTGCTTATAAGGCCAATATATTTCAAGGGAAACTTGTATCAATCAATTCATTATTATCATTGATTAGATGTGATTGATTTTATACAATATCAGCTGTAGATGTGTCATTCATAAGGCCAATTCAATATTATCATTGATAAGATGTGATTGATTTTATACAATCTGAGCTGTAGATGGACATTAAGTTGTGCTTCATTTATTCATGTTTGGACCCAGATTATTCATAAATGCTTCATTATTATTTCTATTTACATCATAATTCCCTCCTATGCATTAGAATCCGATCCCTTAAAACTTCATCGTTAATTGGTGTGCTAATGAAGTGCAAAGCTATTATTGGTAATTTATTTACTTGGTACCACTGATTCTGTACTTGGGTAAAATACCAATTCAAGTGATCTTGTATGCACAATCGAAGAATGTCTACACTCTTATTAGACCAGGCAAATTTATTACACAAGTTGTGGACCTTTATTCGTTTTATGGTCTTGCACTCCCAAGTTTTCTTAGTGATCAGCCGAATGGAATCTCACTGAACCAGTTATTAACCTTCCTCTTAGTTTGGATTATGCTGTTACATTTCTTATTCAGAAGGAAATGATACTGAAACACAGAAATTTACTTGAAAGTCACTCATTGAGTTTGTCACTTATTTTGTGAGTTCTCAGTCTAATTCTTAATTCCACCTTGGTTGAGAGAAGGGGCTTTTCATCCCAAATAAATAATCAATTTGGAATGGATTTGGTTTGCCCCTTCTGTAGCTCAACAGGGTATCAAACCTATTCAGGTCTCCTGGTTGCTTGACTAGGGACTCCAGTGGGGTGGATTATGCAGGCCCCGTCTGACTTTAACCGATTGTGACTTGATTCTATGATGGCTTAGCTTGTGTTACAGGCAGTATTCTAATGTTTCACTAGTAGCTAACATTATTTAATATATAGACCATTACTTGATTAAAATGCATACTTGTCTATTACATCTTCACACTTACTTTTTATGCGACAGTGAAGTGCTACTGTGTTATCTACCAATGAAAGCAAAGTTGTGCATGTAGATTGCAGAATCAGTTATTGGTTCTGTCGTCCAATCATGTTTTTTTTAATATTATTTTTATCTTTCCTTCTACCAAGTTTTACTTCTTCCAATGTTTTATATTTGCATATCTTAGTCTCTGGTTATATGCTCCTTGTGTCCTTGACTAAACTAATCAGAAAGTTACATTTGCTTTAATGCATATGCTGAAGTCTTCATATAATCTAGTTGGCTCGAAGGTATTCTTTTATAATTTCTATGATAATTTGAGATCTTATTTTATGTACTTTTGTTAGATACACTATGATAGAGTTGGAAAGGATGGTTTTTTTAGCCACAAGGAAGTTACAGTGTTGTATGTGCCAAACCTGTCGGAATGCCTTCCATCATTGGATCAGTGGCGAGGGCAGTGGCTGACATACAAGAAGGAGATGGCTGAGAGGGAACGAGGTTCAAAGGAGAAGGTTTATTTTCTCCTTTTGTTTCTCAAATATGTTTTTCCGTTGCCTTTTCTATGCATTAATTCATCCAAGAACCCTATTAAATTATGATTTTTTTTCTTCTGTCTTTTAACATCTATTCTAGAAACCTGCAGAAAAGAAGGAATCTGGCCAAGGTAAGTCCAAGGGTTTTCTTCCTTCATAATTTTAGCCATTCTTATAGAAGTGCATCGTTTATGCATATCATTATTGGCATATGCAGGGGAAAAAATTCAAAGTAAAATGGTGAACCATAACTCAGCTGGAACAGTGAAATCTGAAGACAACTTGGTTAAGGATGAGGCTGCTGATGTGAAAAGTAATGACCAGTCCAAGGTTGAAGTTGGTGAATCCAATAAAATTCCATCTGCAGAGAAAAGAAACACACTTACATTAGCTGATTCAGAAAGAAAAGATGATGTTGTTGGTGGGCAGAGTAAAACCAGTGAGAATTTGACTGGTGAAGGTTCTGTTGAGCTGTCAGCTGAGACCAAAAAAACAACCAAAAGAAAAATTGTTAAGAAGGTAGTGAAAGGAAAGGCTGCTGGTAAAAAAGCAATTATTGCTGGCGCTGACAGTATCACCGAGCAGGAAGTGAATATGGATATGCAAGATGAAAACACAGAAAATAAACACGGCAATTCTGATAAAATGGATAAAATTTCAGCTGATCCGCAGAGCCCTGCAACTATGACACCGACAATTGTCACAAAAGGTATTCTTGATAAGTCATCACTTATGGAAGATAAAGCTAATTCACCTGAAGCCCAAACTGATGGGAAAACTAAAAATGAGTCAACAATCATGGATGGAACAGAAGTGAAAAAAGAACATGATGGAGGCTCCAGTGGACATGGTGCAGAAGTTAAGATACCTGGAAAAAAGAAAATCATCAGAAGAGTGATTAAAAGAAAAATTTCCACTCTGAAAGTTAAGGATGCAAATGCAAACAAAAACAATGAAGAAATTAAGGAAGACGTAAAAGGTGATTTGGAAAAGAAGGAAACAGCAGTTGAAGTGAATACTCCCGAAAAAAAGAAAACAGAGGGATCTAATATTCCTAACAAGGATCAGTTGAATGAAATAACAATGACAAATGATAATATTAAGGAAACTAAATCAGTTGATAGTAATGTCATCCCAGAGAAAGGAAGCTCAAAGACTGTCAATGGTTTGGAAAATGTGAAAGATTCCAAGAAAGGTGGGCAAGATGGAAAAGAGAGAAAAAAAGATGAAAAAGAGATGAGTAGAGATGGAAAGCATGAGCTGCACCAAAAGTCTAGCAAAGAAAAAGAGAAAGGAGGTTCTGGAGAACCTCCTAAGCATCCTGGGTTGATTATGAAATCCCATCGGAGCAAGGGATCCAAAGTATGTTTAGTTGCATTGTTTATATTTCTTTCACAAAATGCCTGAACCAATTTGCATAACATGTTATTTTTTTTATTCTGCAGCTTCGTTCTGCGTTCCTCTCATTGGATGGACTTCTAGATTATAGTGATAAAGACATAGAAGAATCATCATTTGAGGTTTGTTTACATTAAATATTATAATAATTTCTAGTCTTTTCTAAGGCATGGCTGAATGCCTTATTAGTCATGGTGCTTTGTTGTGCTATTTATATTTAACATGCTCATGCAACAAGCATCACTGGCTAAAACTTGAATTAGAAATTGAATGGTATACCTTGAAATAAACCAGTGTTTATATCCTTGGTTGTAGATATATTTCTATGAAATGTGTGCTTGACGTGCATAAGTTTGTGAACATATGCCCTTGAAAAATACACAATTTAATCTATCAACGCATATTGCTGTGCTTATGTTGTAACAGAATCATGTATCTGTTTTCCCTTTCTTATTGTTAGCTAAGCATAATAAATATGCAAAGGAATTTTCTATTTATCTGCACTATTATGATTTTTGTCTTATGTGCCATTTTAAATGTGGATTTCTTCAGCTTTCCCTGTTTGCTGAGGCCTTCAATGAAATGCTTCAGTTTGAGATGGGCTATCATTTATTGTCCTTTCTTGAGGTATAATGTAAATATGTTACTTTGTTGTTTGAGTTGCCTTGTTAGTTAATTTAACTATCTTTATTTTTTGATATTTAGAAATTGAATAAAAGATGTATATTGAAAAGAAATAATCGGAAAAGGCAACGTGATGAAAAACTTGAGAAGGTTTCTGAAAAGGAGAAATTGCCCACCAAACGTCCAAAAACTGATGATAGCCCTCCTGTTGCAAAGGAGGATATGTCTAACAAAGACAATGATGAAGCTTTAAACGTTGTTAGTGAGTCTACAAAATCCGTCAAGGAAGATGTATCTGACAAAACAGGTTCTGAAAATAAGGGCATAGATAGTTCTTCAGGCAGAGGGGATGAAGCTAAAGTTGAAGACAAGGCAATGGACGATGATATGATAGATGAGGATGAGGATGAAGATCCAGAAGAAATTATAGAAGAAGAGGAAGCAGATGATGATTCTAGATCAAATGGAGTTCAAAAGGCAAGTTATGATTAATGTTTATCGATCCTCTCATTGAGTTATAATTAATGTTTTATTTACTTTGTGCCATTCTTGTGTTTGATCATGTGAACATTCTAGCCTGGTTACCCCAGTGATTTTGTTCTGATTGTTTTTTTTTACCCAATGAGATGACCTAATTTAGATGTTCTCAGACTTCTTTCTTTATCCACAACCAATATTAAACTGTTTAGATTCAAATGCGGCTGGGCTATTTTTTTTTCATCTTTGGCATGCATAACATATGTGTCTCTTTGCAAAGGCCTTGGTAGCATTGGTATACTGAGCTTTACATTCAGAATCATCACTTACAAAAGATAAACATTCTTATTGATTTGATATTTCATTTATCTTGTTAAGTAACTACTGTATTCCTTTGGTTCCCATGATGGCATGCCTTAAGATCTATTTGGTTTGCCAAAATGATACAACATTACTTTGGGTACCGGTGTTGGAAGTTTGATTCATTTACCAATTGCAGTCCTATTTGTCTCATGCTGGTTATTCTAAACATTTGAATATCATGAAGACTGCAATACAGTAGATATCAGCTAAGCTCATTGTTAATTTTTGAATGTTAAAATAGATCTACATCTGTGTACCTTGTGGAATCCTAATTGAGTTCATTTTCGAAAGGAGCACTTTTTGCATATTTTTAGTATGGAAAAACACTATTCAGTGATCCCTCAGATTTGCAATACTCTTTCACATCACGGACTCTTTGATTTTTGAGTTTTTATAATTCTATGAATATCTGTACAGGATGATAATACTGGTGGAGTAGAAACTGAGTCAGAAGTTGATGTTAAGATGGATGTAGATCCTGTGGTTATGAAGGAAAGTAATACTGACAAAACTGGCATCGATAAGGCTGCAAATGACGATGAAGCAGTCGCGAAGGATAATAAACCGAATGATGACAGGACGGATTCTGTAAAGGACGAGAAAGTTTCTGTAAAAACTATCAAGGAAGCATCCATAGTGGATGGAGTGTTGGATAAGAAGCTTTTGGAGGTGATTGAATTTTCATTTTGTTGAAGATTTGGTCATTTTGGTTGTACGTTGTTTTCATGATAACAATGGGCGTGTTCTCATTTGCAGGCGTTCAGATATTTTGATAAAAACAGAGTGGGATACATCAAGGTAATTCAGCAAATATCATTTTACTTGCTTTCAATATTTTTTTTTCCTTTTTCTTTTTTCTCATGGTTGGTTGTTCAATTTGTTTTTGTATATTTACCGTTGCAGGCTCAAGATTTAAGGTGCATTCTTCACAACTTAGGCAAATTCATATCTAACAGACATGTCAAGGTTAGTGCCATCTAATTCCAATATTTACACTTATTTTTAATGGGAAATTCTTTTCCTCATTTTGTTTTTTTTCTGTCGTGCTTAATCTCGGTTGCATCCTCAACCAACCTTTTTCTGTATGCTAGGAACTGGTGCAAAGTGCTCTCCTGGAAAGTAATTCAGGGAGACCTCACGATCGTGTCTTTTACAATAAACTTGTGAAGATGGAACTTGGGGATGTACAGTGATGATGGTGCTGTCAAGACACTTGAAAGTTTTTCATCTATAGTCTCAGTCATCAGAATTTAAATGTATTTTATTCTATAGCTTCAAACTAGAACTGAGTTGTTGCAGATACAACTCACAATGATCAATCTGTTTATGTGATTTTGTTGAAGTTGGTTTATCATAGTTCACGCCTTCCGTCTCCATTTATTGATTGGAAAAATTCTACTCGTTGGTCTGACTGCATCCCATTGTATGCGTGCGTGCACTCCTAGTCCGTTCGACGTCCATGTTGCTTACGTTACCATCTCTATGGATTATTAATGTTATTGTTTATTTATTTATTTATTTAGTTGGCATATTCAATTTAAGTCAACTAATTTTGGTGGTTAACCGTTCGGTCTCAATCCGCGCAGCGTCGTGATTAGCCTTTGCTGCTGCTGTTGATATAATACAGATTTCCTATTTTGATTTACTGAGCTAGGACGAGGAACATATAGAAACTTACTTGGGGACGATGTGGAACTCACTTAACTCGTAATTGCAAGCAAAACCCAGAACTAGTTTTTCATATTTATTCAAATAAGAGTTCTGAGTCTCACTCTTATCTGAGTCTACCTTTTTGCTACAAAATCCCTAAACACTTGGTTCATTGCACTGTAACTTACAACACTTGTTCGAAGACGCAAGCTTGTATCGAATTCTCCTTGACGGATGAGTTGCATTTTTTTTTTAAGACGATAAAGGAGCAATAATCAATCAAACACTATAAATTGGACCATCCAAGAGCACTAACGAAAGCGAACTGGATTAGGATTTAGGGATGCGCTATACGGTGAGAATAAAGAAGCCAGCAACAATGGAATATGAGAAGAGGTAAACTCAAACCGGCAAGGTCCATGAGCTTTACGGTCAGTTTACTTGGATAGATGATATAAGGGAAGGAGGAAGGGTGACACAAAAGAAGCATCCTAATGAACAACTGTTGCTTCGTCGACAAAGTAAAGAATTGGATGTGTATCTGAAAATGTATACAGAGACATTGTTAATGGCTCCACTACCGATCGAGCAATCTTCACGAAGTAATCAAGAACGTTTCCTTACTCCAAATTCAGTTATCAATTCACCTTCTTCTATAAGCCAATTCCTTCTCATTGATTATAGCAGTAGAACTGAATCCCATTTATTAAATTCAGATTTAAAAGTGAAACAAAGAATGGATTCAGCTTTGTTTATTCTGAGAAGAATGGAGAGGAGGGAGGGACTACCTTAGCAAGAGGTCCAGTTCTTGTGAGTGCTGATGAGTGCTGAGAAGAGCCCTGCTGAAGCCATCAGCAGAGTGTTTGAGAGGAGGAAGCCCTTTCCGTCCCTGACGTCGCCGAGCGCCATCAGTCCGTCAGCGAGGTCTTGAACGATGGAGAGCTGCTTCAGCAGTAGCTTCGTTCTCAGTTTCCTTAGTTCCTCGTCGCCCTCTCCAGGTTTCGCGCTGTCGATCCTCGATTGGATCTTTCGTACTTCCCGTGCCTTTAGGGAGACGCTGCCAAAGTAGCCGATAAGCTCCGCCCAAGCGCTGATCTTTTGGAGCCGCCGGGAGTATTCGGAGGGTATGAGGCCGGCCTTGGACAGCCACACGAACTGCTCGACGAAATAGTAGAGGCCCTCGCCGCCGTATGCGACGGCGGCAAGGACGCGATCGGCGGGGGAGAGGGCGGCGCCGCCTGCGGCGGCACGGAGGGCGTTGAGATCCTGGACGAACTTGCCGAGGCGGAAGACCTTGCGGCTGAGACCGACGCTGGATTCGAATGACTTGAGGCGGGGAGCGAGGGCCGGGGGGAGCGGGGAGGAGGGGGCGGCGAGGGCGATCTTGGCGGCGTAGCGGGAGATCTTGAGGAGCTTGTCGACGCCGTCGCGGCGGGCGAGATAAGCTTCGAGGTGGAGGAGGAAGTCGCGGTCGCCGCCCTTCGATGGCCTTGCCGCCACGGCGGGCGGCGGAGGGGAGGAGGGATTCTGCGATGGGTCTGCGACTGCGCGGTCCGCCATGGAAAAGGAGGAAGGACGAACCGATTCAGACCCGGTTACAGGGATGCTGTGACGTGTAGTAAAGTAAAATCGTAATTTGCAAGGGCCAATTTGACATAATTTGTTAAATTACGAGAGACGGCTGTTTAGAAGATCGCTCTTTTTTTCAATGAATCAACAAAGTGGCATTTTTTTTCGCTCTATTATCAAAAAACAATGCAGCTCGAAGCTGATACAAATGTTGAAACTGTCAGTATTATTCAATAATAATAATAATAGTGATAATTTTATATTTTATTTTATAATTTGTTATAATATTTTTATTTGTTTAAGTAGGATTACACTACTTTCAATATGGTTCAATTCTACTTTTGCATTATATATGCAATCTTTCATGACAATATTTAATTGTACTAGTACTGTTGGTGCTGAATGCATAATATTTAATCCAGAGTTTTGATATATAACTAAGGTTAAAGTTAATTTAGTTATGATCTATTAAGCTGTGTAAGTTTGCAAGTGTAAATTACTTAACAAGTGATGATGTTTTAGTTATAAATCAGACAGTGACTAAGTCCTAATAGAACTAAACATTTAAAGTTCTGATTGGGAGTTAGACATGACATAAGTCTTGATTGAGATCAAGTAAACAAATTTGTAATTGCAAGCTAGGCGAATCAAGTCCAAGTGGTTACGGTTTGACAGATAAATTGCTAATTAGAGGTTAGGTGAATCAAGTCTAAGTGGTTAAGGTTTAATAGACAAAAGTCCTAGCTAGGTGCTAGGTGAATCAAGTCCAAGTGGAATCAGTTGAGAGTTGAATGCTTGACAAACAAGTCCAAGTGGAAGCAACTAGGAGATATGACTTTACACTTCAGTCTAGATTAGTCAGCTGGAGGTTAAGCCTCTAGATCTAACGTAAGTGCGAGTAACTTTAAATTCTGTAGATATCCTACTCATTAGTGTAACCACTACACGAAAACATGTTGTGATTAACTTTTGATAACTCTCGACGAAGGGATTTAGAAGAGTCCAGGCGACCAAGAGATGACGTATCAATAATCCGAGCAAGTTGGGTCAAGATTAGATTTGACCCCTCTCTAGGCGACCAGAGGGCTTACAGGCGGCCGGAGAGTTTCGTTAACGTTATTGAACAGATAACAGTTGCAGTCATGCCAACACTTCTTTAGGCGATCAGGAAGGCTCGAGGTGATCAGAGGGATACTATAAAAAGAAATTCAAGGTAGAATTTGTAAATCACTCAAGTGTTCATTTCATACACTCTCTTGTGCTCGTGCTCTCTCACCTTTTGTGTTGGATACGTTACGACTTACGCTTCATTTTTGATCGGCAACAACTAGAGTAACATCTTTATTTGTTTTAGTGTTGCATTATTTTATTATTGTGCTTATTTTTTAGATTTTTTTTTCTTAAAGGTTTCCCCAATCTAGGAGAAATTTAGAAATAAGAATTATAATTTATGACGGTTGTGTCACTTGTGTGTGTCTATACTTTTGGTTTAATTGGTTATCTGCTTTCTTGCCTAACTATTATCTAAATCTATTGCATACTTATATTACCTTATTTTACTTGATTGAATCAGTCTAAGTAATTTTTATTTCTATTGTGCTACTCTACTTGATCCAATTGCTTTACTATCTGCTCATTTAAAAACATCTTAACACTATTCAACCCCTTTAGCGTCGAGTTTAATTCCACAATTTGGTATCAGAGCAAGTTGAGCTGATAGTATGTTAGGAAAACCTGGTTAGGTGCATGTGTATGCTAGGGAATAAGTACCCTACGTGGTGCATCTAGTCAAGTGGAACTTGAAGAAGCTAACTCACCTCACTCTAAACCAGCTAGCATTGTCTAAGGAAGTGGTTGTTGTTTTGATAGTCAAGAAGACCTCTGTATCTTATCACGACCTCATGACCTGAAAGCTAACTTCAAAAACATTCTCAATTAGTATAAAGCAAATCTTGAATCTATCATACGACTAACTTTGTACTTTGATTCAAGAATAAACAAATAAATTGATTAATAATCTAAGCCTAGCCCGTACCCAAATTAAAACCCTATAACCATACCAAATTCAAATTAAATTCATATCTTGTCCTAGATCTTAATACAACTTGAATGAATTTACTTTTATGGAATGTCTTTGAGGCCTTGCGGGAAGGATTCAACACAACCCGTCCTCCTTACTTCAATGGTGACAATTCTCTTATTGAAAGGGGAGAATGGAATACTACCTTATGAATGACATAGAAAACTATATGATCACCAAGATGGGATTTGAGACCTAAAAATCTAGATGGCACCTCAGTTATTTTTTAAAACTAGTCAACGATAAAAATAAAAAAGGCTCAAGCCAATGATAGAGCCACAACTACATTGCAATGTGGGCTAACTCAAGAATAACTGAATAATGCAGAGCCCTTTAATAACACTAAGCAACTTTGGGATAAGAAAATTGAATTGCACGAAAGTACATCTGACTCACGAACTGCTAAAAAGGATTTACTGCTAAGCCAATTTCAAAATATTCAAAAGAAAGAAGGTGAACGGTGAACAGTAAGTCAGCTACATAACCACTTTAAAGAAATACTAAATGACATCCACGCAATCAGTGAACATGTAAACAATCACGACTTGATCAGGTATGCACTAAGGCATTTTCAAGGACTATCTTGTGGACATCAATGATTGATGCTTAAAAAGTATTCAATGATCTATCTACTATTAAGTTAGATGAATTCTTTTATGATTTTGAACTTTATGGATAGACTAATCTTGATAAAAAAAAAAGAGAAGGGTATAACTTTGATTGTATGAAAATAATATTGTTAGTACAGTCAACTTCTAGGATTTCGATGTTTGACAATGTACCTAAGTCTGGTTAGTTTGACCAAGGGTTGATGCAAACATGACTTGATGTTTGGAAGAAAGAAGTATAGTCAAAACTAGATGACTAGCAAGGGTAAGTCCTAATCGAAAGTTAGATAGGTGGAAAGTTTACCAAGTGACTTGTCCTAACTAGATGTTAGGCAGTGTGGAAGTCTTAGTGAGTGAAGTCAGGCTCTAGTGAGTGAAGCTAGGTGGTGAAAATCCTAGGAGTAGGTAATCCTAGGTTTTGGTGAGTGAAACCAGATGGTAAAAATCTTAGGGGGAGGTAATCTTAGGTTCTGGTGAATGAAGCCGGGTGGTAAAAACCTTAAGAGGTAGTAATCCTAGATCATGGTGAGTGAAGTCAGGTGGTGAAAATTCTAGGGGAGGTAACCTTAGGTAATGAGAAGTCTTGGAGGAGTAAACTCCAAGCAAGGTTGATTGGTCGACTAGACCAGCAAATCCTTAATTATGCTAAACACTATTTTGCTTTACTATCTTATATCTATTTGTGCTAACTCAGTGTTACAGGACAAGACCTCCAAACAGGTTTGGAGGATTGGATGTTTGGCAGGTAAGTGAGGCAAGTCATTGGAGGAGAATGACTCGGTGAGAATGCATTCCCATTAGAGGGAACAGTAAGCGTCGATCCAACTTAGATTCATTTAAGAAACATAAGTTGAGACATTGACTATATCTTGATCTTAAAGAGACAAGATTTAATTAATATTGCTTAGTATTGCTTATTATTATTGTGCTAACTTTGTTTTGCATGATATATAATTTTCTGTGGCACTGATTTTGTTTTGCATGTGCTAAAACCATGTTTTGGCTAGGATGAATAGTGCTTGAGGCGTCTCCGGGATTATTGGAGGTGCCTCCGAGCATAAGGTAGCAACCTTCTCTACGCAAGGCACAAAGGTGCCCTCATAGGACTGAAGACGTCCGGCGAAGGCGCCTTCCCGGTGCTGAAGTCGCCTTCAGGAGGATAAACTTCGTGGACAATGGGACTTATCGGCTCCGAGATTATGGGATAGAAGTTGACGCTAGAGGTGCCTTCAAGCATGCTGAATTTGCCTTCAGTGACCTTTATAAGGTATGTTTGAGCAACAGTTGATATACAACTTTTATGATGAGTTCTACGACTTTTCGGGTGCTACGAACCTGCTCTGCTACTCTTGTACTGTTGCTCCAGACATCTGACTACTGCGCGTCACCGATCTGCGATACTCGACCACTGATGGTAGGCCGAAACCGACCCTTAAGCAATCCGAAGATCCACGAAAAGGAGTTGGTAACCCTTAAATTAAGTTGCATATTCTTTTTATATCTGCAAAAAGGAAAGTGTAGTTTATTACACTTCTTCTATCTCATTTCTTGTACTAGATTCACTCTTCCGGTGTTACTGGAAGAGGATATTAGTTGATTGCCCATCGATACAATTTGGAAGACTGTGAGTTTTGGATTAGGAGTTGCCGAAGGCTCTGAACCATGTAAAATCGACTGTATGTTGTTTTATTTTCCGCTGCGCATTCTTCGAATATTTTTAACGCTCGATATTCATTCTCTCTATCAAACGCATCGATCCTACAATTTTATCATCTTTTAAACATCTCATTTTACTATTAATACTCTATTTCGCTTTGGTAATATACCTATAAATTAATTAGCTTAATTATCCTATTTTGATCTTTTATGACATAAAATCATAAAACGTTCATTCTAGCTCTTGTCTATTTTTTTTTAAAAAATTTTTAAATAACTTATTTTTGTATATTTTCACGAATAATATCCAGGGTATTAATTAACCTAAGACGAATGGGCTGGGTACTGTAATTGAACAGGTTGGCTCATCCTAAAAGTTTTTATTATGTTGTCAAAATATTTCTTGTTCGTGAACAAATGAATCAATTAAAAATCTATATTGTTTCAAAATTATATATAATTTTGAAACAATATATATATTTCCTCGAGGTGTGAATATATTTTTTAAAGAAAACCATTTTGCTACTATTACTAATATTAGAGTCTTGTTCGATTCATCAAATTTTATATATTTTAAAAAAATCAATGAAAATGAACCATGTTTTTTTTTACTTTTTACAATTAGAAAAACCTTTTAATAAGTGTCATTAATTGCTACCCACACATATAAAGAAGAGAAAATAGCACAACTTAAAGGATCCACCCTTAAATATACTTAAAGAGATAACCCATCAAGTGCTCGATCTACTACTAAGGACATAATTAAGCACCATGATTACATAAAAAAGATCATTCTATAACTTCCCAATTTGATATTTGAAATCTTTTCTTCCTTAACTCATTTTTTTCCGCTTCTTCATTGATTAGAAGAAGAATGAATTGATGACTTTTTTTGTAGCTTTTGGTGAGGAGTTGAGCTGTCCATCTTCAACCACTTTACAATTAGATAATGAGGTGCTTAGATTGCTCTCTTTACGTTTGTTATGTTGCTTCATTCATTCTCATTCGCGAGTCATGGAGATTCAAGTTTAATAGCCGGATGAAAAGAGAAGGAGCATGATGAAGAAGCATGTGGTTCTAAAGGAGAGTCTATGATAATCTAGCACCAATTAAGGGAATTTAGTTTTGTTTCTTAAATCAACTTTAGCCAATTAGCTAGATGTAAACTCAATGCTCATTGTGCATACTAAAGTGTTATCATTATCATTGCAAACAAATGAGGCTTCTCCCACCATAGCCATGATTATGTATATCAACCGACTTTTGCGGAAGGTAAATTTTATTTATCGGAGGACCTTTGTGAAATTAACCATAGACGCGTTCATTTTCGGCCTTACCTTTTTATATAATTTACATTCTTTTTTTATACATTCAAATGATCTAATGATCAATTAGTTTAGAGAGAGTGTGTGTTTGAGTAATACTTCTCGCAAATGATGATTAGAGATTAAAGGAAGTATCTTGCATGTCATGTAGGATCATTAAGGTTCAACAAGAGAGACTAAATGGAAGTTTGTACTAAGGTTTGAAATAAAAAATAGATAAATAAATGGAATCTAAAGGTATTTTGTTAGAAGTATTAGGTTTAAATAGGAGATTATGGTGTAGATATTTGTCTTGAAATAAAAAAGGATAAAATTAATTAAAAATATATCCGAGTATGGCGAGTGAAAAAGTAAGAAAATATTATATTATGCATTCAAAT
>JBBPFQ010000032.1:6424840-6437760 GCA_037974815.1 Kaempferia elegans
ATGAACTTATTAGCATGCATACATCTTCATGAATTGCTAAAGCATAAAACATAGCAACGAACAATCATCGTACACATACAAACATAATTTAGATTCATAGAAGTGTATAATTTCTAACAAATCAGGAAACATAGGCATAAACTTTCCTAAACATAATTCATAATCAACATGTATAACTTGATTCATGGGTTCATAGCATAATATAACTACTTAAAACATATTATCATGGCATAAATCAACACATATTTCATAGCATGATTCCTAACGCCTAAGCATGGAATTTCTAATTCATACAAGTACACTCGGAATCTACTTATAACTTGATTCATATAATACATACAAGCATGGCATAACTGAATTCTTAAATTCCATAACATAAACATGAAACATACACATGGAAGCATAAACATATCTATGAAAATTCATAATTCTTAAACTAAGCATGGAACATGGCATAGTATATAAAGAAAAGATCATGAAATTCCAAATCATAGCATAAGAATATAACCATAAATTCTTGGCATGCATATTCATTCATAATTAGCTAAACATGGATGAATCAACCAAGGGATCATACACATGGAAACAAAATTCATAATCCCATCATGAAACCTAAGCATACAACTTCCTAATTAAGCTCAACATAATCCCTACACCAATTATACATTTAAATCCCTAACAATTCACAAACAATAGCTATTATACTGCAGGTGAGGGGACTTACCTCCTTCGCTTTAATTCTATAATATTTTCCTTACTAAGAACCTTCCTTCTTGAAAAGTGTTTCACGTGCTTGTCTTCTTGAATCCCTACTTTAAGCGGAAATAGGAAAAACCATGAGTTCTAAACTTGCATAAGAATTAGTTTTAACTCTACACAGAATTTCATTCTATCATCACATCCAATTAAAACCCACTACTAAGTACGATTTATGGTTAACACCAACTGTAATAAAACAACAATCTATTACCTGTTTATGCACCCATATTCAATCCCACCTAATTCATTATCATTCCGAATAATTAACTCTTCTAGTTAACATGCAAAATGGCTTGATTAGATAATCCAACACATGAAAACAACTTATGAATTTTCATCCATCATCTCATATCACATTAGTTATTTAACTTAACAATAATAATCAGTCCCCCCTTCATTTGCATCTTAAGTTGTAGTTGACATCATCAACTGCTAATCATGGATTTACATTGTTAACTAATGCTAACATGTTTTGTCAGCTTTCTAATCCCATTAAACTCATCAGCATACCAATCTATAAATCTGTTAATCTATCTAATCACCCAATACATTAACTTACCAAAGCAATTGGTTTAGTTTAGCAATCCAAACCAAAAACTCAAACACCTCCAGCGTGCAGATCCAAAGAAATTCAAGGATTACATTAAAACTTTTCCATGGTATCCTTAGCAATCAAACATGAACCATAAGAACTAGATCAGAAACATGAATCTGATAATACTTGCATTAAAACCCAATCATATCCTCATCCAACCGAACATAGCAGTAAAACTCTGGAATCGCTAAGGCACCAAGATAAACACGGTTGTATCCGAAATCGGAAAACACACAAAGAGGCATAACTATCTGATCGGCTCCATCGAATCGGAAGCAACCAGAAACAGTAACCAAATCCCTAACATCATACCTAAGGAAAAGAAGATAAGCAAGGAGAGCTACTTGCCTTAGACTTCGGTGGAGACGAGATCTTGAGAACAAGCTCTCGGCGTGAGAAGGAGGAGATCTTGAGAAGCTCAGAAGCTTAAAACCCGCCGGTCAAAGAGATGAAGCACTTGATGCTTCGGCTGGAGAGGAAGACGAGGAGAGGATGACTCGGATCAAGAGGAACTCGGCGTCGGGAAGAAGAAGAAATCGCCACCCTTAGGAGAAGCTTGCGGCGCCGTGCGAGTTTGGGGGAGAAGAGAATCGCAGGTTTAAGAAACAATAGGGTTCGGCCGGTTATAAAACTTAGGTTTGGGGATCTATTTTATACCCTTGAAATTTTATAAAACCTAATATTTTTCCCCTTTAATATGCGCCCCACCTTTTCTATTCACATATACTTAATAGCCCAATTGGTTTCATAATTAAGCCCCTTGTAAGAGGTCTAGGGTTCAAGCCCTAACCTATTCTTTTTATTTCTTGCCATTTTTCCTAATTTGGTAATTTCCATGGAAAAATCTAAATTAGATCTAATAAATTTTAATAATTCTTATAATGGCTAAAATAATTTCCTAAAATTATTTTCGTGAAAATTTGGGGCGTTACAATGCATGTTTTTCTTACATTTTTTAGTCCTTTTCAAAACATCTGTGGTGCTGATTCTAATTGTCTTATTACTACCACTGTTTTCTTTCCAAATTCAAGGTTGACTGGTATCCTTGGGGTGAAGAAGCTTTTGAGAAAGCTCGCAAAAGAAACATCCCCATTTTTTTATCGAGTGCGTATACTGAAATTCATGGCTTGATGAATAGATGATCAATACCCTCAAAGCTGCTTGAATTTTTTTTTCTCATGTCCTTTAATTTTGTTTCTTCACATTATGTTTTGACATGGGTTTTGCACTTGCAGTTGGATATAGTACGTGCCACTGGTAAGATTTCTCATTCATGTAGTTGTTTATGTTATTCAGAATCATGATGTATTGTCTTGATTGATTTTTCTATTCTTAGCAGTAAATCAGTAAGGACGAATCCTTTGCTAATGCACACTCTCCTAAGATGATTTGTCCCAGCTGACTCAAAATGGGTTTTGATTTATTGTTGAAAGAATAAATTATAAATTTCCATTATAATCACTCTTTGTTGGATGGAATGATATCTCACTATGATTGCTATTACCATCCTAGAAGAGGGTGTCTTATCTATACAACTTTTGTAGCTATACATATTGGGAGTAGGAAAATGGTATTGCTATGCTATCAGAGATATATTGCCAGTATCAGTTGAAACCCAGTGATACATAATGGCTACTTTAGCTGCTGCACATCAGTTCATAGGAGCCCAATAGTTTAACTTGAACATAATTCCTCTCTCTCCCTCTCTTTTTTTCCTCATCTTGTATTTTATTTGTTTTCCCTGATTGTCTATTCACACAATTGTCCAGCTCTGTCAAAGCTATGAGATTTAGCTAGTGTGACTTTTCTTATGAAGATGCTATATGGCACATGGAGAAGAACTATTCATGCTTCATTTAGGAATATACTGAAATATAATTTTAATGTTTATTTTAAGCTACTCTGTCATTCAAATTATCCTGGCCTCCTCCAGCTAGAATGCAATTATTTACCATGATTTCTCTTGGATTTAATTTCCTTGTAATTGTAGGTGCCATGTCATGGAAGTTGAGTCATTCGAGAATGAAGAGATTGCAAAAATGCTAAATGATTGGTTTGTTAGCATCAAGGTTGTTATTGTTTTGTACAATGATTATAAAACATATGTACATCTAGGGAATGCTATTTTTGCCAAAACACCTTTTCTTTCTACAACCTGAAAATTTATAAAGAAGTTATTGTTAATGTTATCATCATGAAGTAGTATTTGGTCTTAACTTTGGGGTCGGTTACATAGATCTTATTCCTCCTTACAAAGCAATATCACTATACCAACTGAAAATTTGTGAAGGAAAGAAAAGCAAAGCACACTATTTATCTTTCATACAACAATATAAAATACCAATATTTTTTTACTGTACTATATAATTTTTTTTTTTTTCCTTTTTCATCATGACTACTGTTCTATTCTGCGCTTCCATATTATGACTGCCTAGATGTATTGTGTGATGACTTCTCTGGCTTGTTGGTCTCTAAACAGGTTGACCGTGAGGAGAGACCTGATGTTGATAAGGTAATAGAATTATCATGGCAATTCAATTTTCATCTGTCTATCTCTTCTTTCAACTTTGAGAGGGTCTGGAAGATATCCATTTGTACTAAGTTGCGTGATTTTTTTGACTTTTGTATGATGAGTTTAGCTTCTATTTCTAATTAAGGTGACCTTTTGTAGGTGTATATGACATATGTTTCTGCACTATATGGCGGTGGTGGTTGGCCTTTGAGTGTCTTCCTCTCTCCTAATCTGAAACCCTTGATGGGTGGAACATATTTTCCACCTGATGACAAGTATGGAAGACCTGGTTTCAAGACAATCCTTAGGTAACTGACCTTGTCTATTACAGTCAGAGTTGCATGAAACCAAAGAATTTGTCTTATGTTTTTGTTACTTCTTTTCCCTAGAAAGGTGAAAGAAACTTGGGAGACTAAACGTGAGGTGCTGGAAAAAAGTGGGACTATTGCAATTGAACAACTTTCAGAAGC
Source organism: Kaempferia elegans (assembly GCA_037974815.1). Lineage (NCBI taxonomy): Eukaryota > Viridiplantae > Streptophyta > Magnoliopsida > Zingiberales > Zingiberaceae > Kaempferia > Kaempferia elegans. The sequence goes on from JBBPFQ010000032.1 coordinate 6,429,177, forward strand.
ACTTTCTGCGACAGCTAACTCCAGTAAACTATCGGATGAGTTAGCTAGCGTCTCCTTAAAAAGATGTTCTAGACAGGTATTCATCTTGTTGGTTTATATCACTCCAGCAAATGCATCTACTAGTTTTATCTCATTAGCAGAATTTCCAACAACTATGCAAAGATATATTATTGGAAGAAGACACACTAATCACCATTCTAAGTTTGACATGCATAATTTTCTAAAACAATATGACGTTCATAGTTGGAAACTAGTCTCTTCATCCGCCATTGAATTAGAAGTTATTTAATCATTACTCTTCTTGGTAATCTTGTTACGGATACACTCATGATGGATGACCTTTCAGTTCTTAACTTAATCGAAATTCTCAAATTAGCTCTTTTATGTCATTCCCCAGCTGTGGTTGAAAAGGTTAGACATATTATATATGATAATAGCCAAAGTTTTAAAGGATTCCCCCATACTAAAATTTCAATCTTTAATAGGAATGATGCAATTAAAAGACTGTGCCATGTGAAGAGTCGGCATGCCGAGATTTTTAATCTATAATCCCCTTCTACTTAGTTTGATTAGTCTAAATACAAGCCTACAAAAATTATAAATTAAATTGAATTAAAATTTTAGAGCAACTAGTTATTAATGAACATCTCAATTCATTATTATACATTTCTAATCCTAAAATGAATATTAGTTCTTGTAACATTATAATTTCTTAGACCCATATTAATGATACTCCCTGGATATCCAGTACTAAGATTGATTTCTACACATGTTCATAAGTATATCTCGGTTAAATATGAAGAGTTGAAATAACATAATTAAAAATGAAATAATTATAGGTACAAGATATTAGTTGAAATATATCTTAGTTTATTCAGCTCTTGTGTCATCCTCTTTACTACTGCTAGTACTGTAGTTGATGCGTCTCCTTTTATGTTGTGTTTACGTGAGAGGTAGGAAGCACAAATAGAGGGAAGGGAAGAGGAGAAGCAATTATTTTCCTCGTTTGGTTAGGTAGAAGAATAGAAAGAAAAAGAAAAAGGGGTACAATTTGACTCGATTTTCCCCACTTTGACTCCCTTCTAAAAGCGGATGGAAGAGGACATAACTAGTGAAAAATATTGAAAAGATTAGCATAAACTTGCATGCCTTGGAAATGATAGATTCAAAGCACGAAAATTGTCATTTTGTCTCATTTTCAAACAGACAAAACAAAGGAAATCCCTCTCCCTTTCTTCCTTCCCTTCTTCCCTCCCTCAACACCCTTTCTTTCCTCTCTCTTCTTTTCTTAAAGTAGAGCTAGCATTAGTGTTTCATCTACTCCACATGACTAACAAATGGAATAGAAGAATGAACCATGAGAAGAAAAATCTTCTATAACCATTGAGTGGTGCTGTTCTTCCTACCTTCTTTAGTGTTTATCTTCTACACATGATTGACAAACATTATCTAAGTATTTGGAAGAGCATCATTTTGTCTTGGTTAGTTATGCACCCTATTAACTGATGTACACTTTGTCTCAATGGGTACCCTTGAAATTTTCTTTGCATGTGTAGCATAGTGGTATTTACCTGTGCTGACACTATGTTCAAAGAATGAAACGATATCTTTCTCCTTTTGGTTGTGCCAACTGATACTCATCAACACTTGAAATCATAATAACAACACATTTTATATTGATAGAATATAAACTATTATACTATACTATTATAATGAATTTATATTAATCTTTGTGGTTGATATTTTATTTATACAAGAATTAAGATATCTCATAATTTGGTACACACCCTTGGTTTTTTGTGATGAAGCAATGTTGTGACAGATAGCCATCCTCTAGCCAACTTGTCCTTGGATGAGTTGAGTGCTACACTATTCTGAATTCGTTTCACTAAAATCATTTTTCTCTGAAAATAATAGATTTACATGGTGGAACTGCTTTTAGGTCCCAGTCCTTTGATGTCTCCTAGAACATTTTTTTATGGGGGAAGTAGACGCAAAAGAACTGCATAAATGGTACCTTTTTTAGTGAAATTAATAGTTAACAGCTGGGTAATTTAACAAAGACATGTTCCCATTGAGTGCAAGATTTCACAGAACCGAGTTATTTTCCCCTTTTACAATAATATTTTCCTCATATTGAGTACTGAGATTTTTTCCCCACTGATGTCTGACAGAATTTTTTTTATTGATTTTTTCATTAAGCTTGCAAGTAGCTATGATCCAAAGTTTGGTGGTTTTGGTACTGCTCCAAAATTTCCTAGGCCAGTGGAAGTTTATATTCTGCTTTATGAGTCAAGGAAGCTTATGGAGAAAGGTCGGCAAATTGATGCTAATAAAAATGTGGAGATGGTTTGCCATACTTTGCAATGCATGGCTAGAGGTGGAATCCATGATCATATTGGAGGTGGATTTCACAGGTATAGCGTGGACGAACATTGGCATGGTAAGCGTTCAACAACTAGTTTTTGTAGTTTCTCTTATAATTTTAGCAAGCTATAAATGTTCTAATTTTATAGAAAATACTAATAGAATCACTGCTTGCTAATGGAGATTTGAAAATCAGTTAGATTGTGTTTTTCTTAAAAAAAAAAGGTTATACATAATATAACAACCCATTTTAGCCCCCACCATTTCATATTGGCTATACATCTTATACCTCTAGTTAATTATAGGCCAAACTGTAGCGATATTGCTATATCTTGAATCATCTTTCATTGCATTAAAGATTTTTTTTGGTTTTCTTCTTCACCTTATAAAAGTCTAATCAATTCAACATGTCTAACTGTAGAACTTTTGCTTCTTTTTTTTTTTTTTAACATGTCCTACCATCTTAATCTAGTCTGTCATTTTATCATCTATCCATACTATGTGTTATTGTTCCTTGATTGTCATATTTTGACTCTTTTTTTCTTTCTAATAACTCATATTCCTTAATTTTCTTTATTATCAACTAAAAACATCAGTATGTTTAACTGCAATCCATATATAAACAAAAGGAGCATACAGAGTGTCAGCCATTGGAATGATCATGGGATTGTAGTGGCATGACCATCTTTGTATCTTTAATCCCGCTTAAGGTCAATCCACCAATGATTGTCTGGAATCACAATAAAACAACTATTAACTATCACAATAAAACAATTATTAACTACTAGTATCTTAACAGAACATAAACAAAATAAACCATGTATCTCTATTGGGTAAACTTAACAACTAACATAATACTGCAAACTTGACCAATACTCTTTAAATTTGAGGCAAGAGCAAAGAATGAGGATGAGAAAAATGCCACTCCAGTTATAACTAATGTGATTGTTTGTGAATGGTTCAGAATTTCAGATATCTGAATAAATCCTATGGTTATGGCTACTATGAGTTCCCACAGCTACTGTTGTCGTAGTGACTTCAATCCTACCTTAGTCAAATCTGATGAGATCAACTTTTAATTGCCCGAGCTCAATGTCGTTGCCCCTGGCTCTTGCCACCACTGCAGTCCGAGATTAAACAAATCTAATAAAAGCATAGATTTTATTTTAGGTTAAGCACATTTCAAGTTGATCAATTTATAATTAAATTCTGGATCTGACCGTTGGAGGTGGTTCAGTATATTGAAAGATACTACCAGTGATGACTAATAACAGTGATGACATCATTTCTATTTTTTTCTTTCTAGGAAAAGGTGTTCAATATATCAAAGGTTAATGAAGTCCCAGTGTGAAAAAAATCATCAGAAAACACAGAGTGCATTACCATTTAGTATCAACCGATCAAATAAGGAAATAAAGCATATTCCCACCATGCTAGACTCCATATTAAACTTAGGGGTGTCAATTCGGGTGTGTCGGGTTGGGTTCGGGTCGGGTTGAATTTTTTATTTTAAGTCTCAATCCGAACCCGAATTCAACCCGAAACCCTTTAACCCGAACCCGGCCAACCTGACCAACTCGAACCCAACCCAAACAACCCATATAACTCGATTCAAAATATATTTTTTTTATCATTTTCTTAATAACTTTTCACTTTTATCTTAATACTCCATCAATATTATGTTAATATTGATATTAATATACATAAAACATCTTAATTTTAAAAAAAATAATTTAATTTTAAAAAATCAAATAATCCCTAAATTTGGATCAAATTCGGATCAACCTGAATCCGACCCGAACTCAACCCAAAATTTTCAATCTGAAACTCTTCAATTCGAACCTGACCTGATCTCAAAAATCTCCAATCCAAATTTAATTTTTTTTTGGATCAATTTAAATTAAATCATCCGATTGGATTATTTTTAACACTCCTAATATCTGACATGTTTCCTACAAATCAAACGGATAGGAGGTTTTTTTTTTAAAACAATCTTAATTAAATTATATAACGCGTAGTGATTGACCTTGCATGCATGCATGCTTTTTCATAGATTGTTCTTCTCCTTGTCCTTTCTCATACTTGTTCCTCTCCTTTCGACAAGGATTGATCTATTCTTTCGTCCCTTGCGATTGATTCTTTACCCCCTCATCGGCGTAGCCATATATCTTGTTCCTGGAACCTCATACAGGCTCCTCGTCGGCATGCCATGCCTAGGGTCCTATTTTTATTGGGCCATTATTTTTTATTTATTTTTATTTAATTTTTAAAAAAGAAATTAATTGTTTAGTTTTAACTATTTTCTTTTTCATTTTTTAGAAATTTATTTTTTTCATTTCTTGGAAAGTGTATATTTTCTAGTTTTTCAAAAAATACTATATTATTTTCTAGAAAATTATATTTTTTTCAAAAAAAAAAAATAGAAAATGCACAAACCCCTTAGGATCATAATTTTAAATTTATTGTAAAGAAAATGTTTAATTTTAATATTAAATTATTTTTATATTATTAATTGTATTTTTATAATTATTATTTTTAATTATATGTTATAAGACCAAATCTTTTTTCTTTTCAATATCTCTCAAAAACCCTAGCAGTTGATGATCTCATAATTTTTCTCTCTCAAAAATGCTCCGCGTCACACTTTTTTCCTTCCTCCATATCGACTGTATCGTTCTCTCCCCTTAATTTAAATGATACTCTCAAAGGATGTCATATTTCTTTTTTTTTTCTTTCTCAATAAGAGCATAAATTAGAAGGTTTTTATCATACAATGCACAGTAGGATATTATTCCTTTTTAAAATATCATTTTTTTAAAAAATTTTTGTGAAGTCTTTAATTGCAATGTTGGATTTAATTGTGTTATTCATCGATGCTCTTTTATCTTCATTTTTCAGTCTTTTTTTTTATTTTTTTATTGCGGCTATCTACGTCAATTTGGCTCCGACTACGAAAATATTGGGCTCTCAATTCAATTTTACATCTAAAAAAATTAAAAAAATTAAATTTTATATTAAAATCTAATTTTTATAACTAATATTTTAATTTTTAAAATAAGTTTTTAAATCGGTCGAGTCTGAATGTAAAAAGGGTGAGTATAAATTTTTATTTAAAAAAAAAAAATTTTTACCTATGCTTCTATCCTCCTTAAGACGTCCTATGTCATATGAAGTTTCAGTATCAGAATGCGACACTCGATCGACTTGTATAATGCCAAACTGTGGGTGATATATGAATAAGGTTAAACTGAAAGGAAGTTGAAGGATAGAGATTAATTGAACAGGCAAGATTGAGGCCGACAATTCTCTAGTTGTGCAGAAGATAATATGCATGCAGAAAGCGCATGCCGAACATAAGCTTGCTCTTTGGCAGCCAGTGCAAGTAAACGACATCCCAAAGAACCAATTGAATAATGTCGATCGTGAGTGTTTTAGTCGGCCAAACCAGTTAAAATAAATATATATTTTACATAATAAGGTCTCTAGCTATTACATTTTTAGGCTAAGGTCTCTAGCTATTAGATTTTTAGGCTTTCGTCTGATGTAAAATTATAGTCCATGCATGTACTGCACTTTATTAGTTAACAAAAAATATGAATATTTTAGAGAAAAAAATAAGTATTCTTAGAATAAGTGGAATTACTCACTTTCCCTACATACAAAAGTCTTCGCCATGGCTCCAAGGTGTTTGGTTTGCTCAACTTATCTAGATCATTGGGTTCATATGGTCAATTGATTGGACCAACGATATCGGTTGGAACAATGGGCTTGTCGGGCTAGTGAGTCATCTTGGTTGTGTTGACTGTTGGGGAGAATAAAATGATGATCCTTCTAGAGAGGAAGAGAATAAAGAAAAACTCAATAACAATTGTTCTTAATCTACTTAATTAATTATCATATTTCAACTACAAGACATATTTATACATATAAAGGGACACTTTAAAAGACACATACAAAACTCGTTAAAAGACACTTAAGTAACTTTTTCTGATTAGATGTTAAGAATATGCTTTAAGAATATACTCTAGAGTTAATGAATGAATAATATTCATTCATATACACAAAAATTAAGTTTATTATTTCAACATCTCCTTTAAACTTAAACTTTTGTTACCTTGATCTTTGCTCTTACTCTTGCAAAATCTTCAAACTTAATTCAATGCTTTAATGAAAATATAAGCAATTTGATTTTGTGCCTTCATATACTTTAGTTGAACTTCATTTCTAATTATATTTTCTCTAATAAAATGATATCTTGTATCTATATATATGTTTGTTCTTATCATGAAAGATATGATTCTTTCTCAAAACAATAGCTAACTTATTATCAATAAAAATATCAGTAGCTTCTTCTTGTGACAAATGCATCATCTTCAATAATTTTCTGAGTCATATAACATGACAAACACAAGCAGCAACAACTACATATTCTGCTTCATAAGTTGACAACGTCACAATTGATTATTTCTTTGAATTCCAATTGAATGCAATATCTCCAATACAAAATGGAAAATCAGAAGTATTTTTTCTATCATCAATATCTCCTCCTCAATCACTATCACTGTATCTAACTAACTTGCAAATTTCAAAAAATGAATAAATTAAATCATAATACAAAGTTAGTAGCCTTCATATGAGATTAAGTTAGAAACTTCATATAATGACTAATATTCCAATTCCATAAAGAATATCGGGTCTAGAACATGTCAAGTATATACCTCAATTTTCCTACAAGCTTTCTATATAATGTTGGATTGACCTTCTTACTATCTTCAAATCTGGACCATTTCATTCCACATTCAATAATGGGTGTCAATTGTTTAACAATCTTTCATACCAAATTCTTACAAGATTTTATTTGCATTTTCCCTTTTGAAAAACAAAGATACTATTATCATCACTTTATTTTACCTTAATGCCAAGATAATATGACATTATCTTAATATTTGTCATTTCAAATTTTGTAGTCATGTCTTTATTTAATTCATCAAATTAACATTGTTGAATAGCTCCATATAAAAAATCAGATTATCAACATATAAACAAATAATTATCAAATCACCATTCTCCTTTTCTTTAACATAGAGACTATATTCATGTGGGCACTTTATTAAACCTTTAAATTTGAAATATTGATCAATCCTTGTAACAAGCTCTAAGGGCTTGTTTTAATCCATACAAAGCCTTCTTCAATTTCAAAACATTGTTTTCTTGTCCTCTTGAATTATATCTTAACGATTGTTCTATATAAACATCTTCCTCCAATTTGCCTTTCAAAAAAGATGACTTGACATCTAACTGAAAAATATTGCATTTCCTTTGTGCAACCAATGAAATGATTAATCAAATAGTACGTTCTAAGCAAACAGCTAGAGCAAGAACTTCATTATAATTGATACTTGGTTGCTGAATAAATCCTCTTACAACAAGATGAGCTTTGCATTTTTAGACTTTCCCTTTTGTATTCTTCTTTATCCAATAGTTTGCATTTTTGGGGGAACCAATTCCCATGTATCATTTTATGAATTGCATTTATTTCTTCATCCATTGCTAGTCTCCATTGTTCATTTTTCATTGCTACTTTAAAGGTTAGGGAATTTGAATCTACAAAAAGACAAATAGAAGCATTGATTTCATGAGTTTCAGCATAAATATCTTCCAAACTTCTCATTTTTTGAGATGTTTTAGTTGGACTGTCTTCATGAGGATCGAGTTGGTGGTTGAGCTGTATTTTGTATTGACACTATAGTGTCCTCTTCTTCTTCTTCAAAATATGGAAGAAAATTATAAACTTTATCTTCTTGAACTTCCCAATTCCAAAATGCTTCTTCAACAAATTCAATACCTTTACTTATCACCACTTTGTCATTGCTTAGGTTATATAAATTTTAGCCTTTGGAATGTCAATCATATCCAAAGATATATTTAGCACTTCAATCATCAAGCTTAGACCTCTATTGTTGTTGTACTTGAGCATATGCAATGCTTCCAAAAACTCGCAAATGTTTGACGTTAGGCTTTCTTCCATTTCTTGCTTCTTGAGGAGTTTGATCTTTGATGTTCAATGTTGGAGAGAAATTAGACAAGTATATTGCACAAGAAATAGCTTCAATCCAAAACCCTTTTGCCATATTTTTGGGTTTTAACATGCATCTTGCTATGTTAAGAATGATTCTATTCTTCTTCTCGGCTACTCCATTTGTTGTGGCAATCTAGG
>JBBPFQ010000032.1:6464447-6476120 GCA_037974815.1 Kaempferia elegans
ATTTATTATTATATACTTTTAATTGTTTCGTCACCAATTTATAGGGGGTCAAGTGAAAATGATGCAAAAGAAAAAAAGCTGCGTTACGTGATTAACAAAAACTAGGGTGTTTTGGGTAAAAATACCATGAACCGGTTCGCGAACAATGGATTTTATATTTCGGTACCCGATCCAATCAATAACGGGCTTGTTCTCTCGGCCGCTCGAACCTGATCTCCCAAAGTAGCCGCCGTTTCCCGTCGAAATCAAGTACGTCGGTCATGGAAGACTTCGGCGGAGAAGAAGCATCAGCCGCTTTAACAATATGCGAGAAAACACAAGGGGAAGCATGACATACCCAAACCGTGGGACGAGGATCCAAACATCGACCACTGGAAGATTGAGAAGTTCGACCCTTCCTGGAACGAGTCTGGCATGCTCAAAGTCCCTTTCCCTCAGTACCGGGGTATGATGCTCACCTTCTATTTCGAATACGCCTTGCTTACTCGTTCGTCATCTGTGTTGTTGTTGTTGTCCTAATAGCTGAGGCATTGCCGCTTTTTCTCCAAACAAAATTTTGGTTAATTCTGTCTGCAAACTGAGACGCTTACAATTTTTTAATACAGAAAAGTACTTGCAAGGAGCATGGCCTATGGTGAAAAGTGCATTGAAAGAATATGGGATCTCGTGTGAACTTAATCTGGTAAGCCATTAAACTTTATACTCCTTTTTCATGTAAATTTTATCAAAGAAATATTTGGTTCCTATGTTTGGATAGTTTCTCATTCCATATTGTTTTGTGCTATCTAGTGATTTTACTTTTTTTTAATGAATCTTTGTCGTTGTTTTTGCTTTAGTTTGAAGGATCAATGATGGTTTCTACAACTCAAAAAACTAAGGATTCCTACATTGTTATGAAAGCTAGGGATTTTATTAAGCTTCTTTCACGTAGTATCCCTTCACCTCAGGTATGAATTCTTCGTTAGGTCATGCTTCAGATTATTTGAGAGAGCAAACTAGTTATTCAACAAGATATTTTTTTAGCCGTGGTCATTTCTATCCTTATAGTTTCATTCCCTCTTATGTTATAGAACTTTTCCCCTGGAATTGAATATTTATAAATTTTTAATAGTTATTTTTTTTTCAATAGAACTTTTCTTGCTTGCCTAATTACTGGTCCTTCTCAGGCAATTAGAATCCTTAACGATGAGATGCAATGTGATGTTATTAAGATTGGGAACCTTATGCGCAACAAGGTAATTTGTATGTAACTTTGTAAATTATTATCCTTCTTTTTTTCTTTTGCAATTTGAAATGAAGTGACTTTGCTAGCTTATGTGCAACCACTTTCAGTAACTGATTCCTCATTGCAGAATGTTTTGATTGCTAATATATATTTTTCTATAATATTTTATTTAATATTCAGTTGGGTTCTTGGTTGTCCTTCCTTTTGATGCCATATTGGAATTTTAATGATGCCAGTTTAGAGCTATTCTGTTCTATAGTGCTGTCAGAGGGTGAAAATCTTCATTTCTGAAACTCTTCACTCAAGTATCTAAGTACACCTTTGTGTTGCGCAAACAACCCCATGGCTTGTGTTTGTGTAACACTATAAGAAGAAAGGAGAATTAATTCTTTAACATGATTCTTTATTTGCCTAGTTCTAAGGATAAATAGTTATTTTTTTTCTTGTACCATATAACAATTAGTTTTTTTTCTTCCCTTTTATATCGGGTTTGATAAATTTGTACTTGGAGAATCAAACTTTGGCTAGTAGTGATAGTATTGAAAATCATGTCAGCTTACTTTATCCAAGTGGTTGTTTGGACAGTTTTATAGCATGCTTCTCAAACAATTAGTACAATTTTAAAGAGCATGAAATATTTTGGTTAATCTGATTCCTCACGTGAAGTTGTAAGTATTAGTAACTTATTTTAGGTGCATTTTCAAAGTTATTCTATGATGGTACTATTATTCATAGTGCAAATATGGTTTGTTGCCATCTATGTTCTCCCCGACTTGATAGTTAATTGCACATGTTCAGCTTCACAATATATCATCTGTTGGTTGCCATTTACGTGCTTCACTACCTAGTAGTTAATTCTACATGTTTTAGCTTCATAACTTATTAAATCATTTTTTTATTTGGCCAGGAACGTTTTGTAAAGCGGGGAGAACGTCTTTTAGGACCCAACCTATCTATTCTAAAGATCTGCAGTCTAATACAAATGATTGGTGTGTAAACTTCATTAGTAATCCTGAAGTAGTTTATTCTTTTAACTTGTTAAATTGGCTTACACTCTGACGATTTGTGTTATAGGCCATTGAAATCTTGACTGGTTGGCTGGTTGCTACATATTGGTTCAGGTGCTATTCTTCATGATGTTTCCTACTAATTTAAATTATTCATGTTCCTAACAGAAAGTTTACAAATTGACTAGTAGAAGATTGCATCCACAACCAACTGCATCCTGTTTACCATATCAAGGTACTTAGTCTCTGCAAATTTTCATGACTGCCTTATCAAGTGATTTGCTACATTTTTATGATTATAAGAACATAATAAGACTTATTGGAAAAAACAGATCCTTCTCATGAAACGTGAACTGGCAAAAAATCCAGCATTAGCCAATGAGAACTGGGATGGATTCCTTCCAAAATTTAAAAAATATGTGGATTCTGCATTTCTTTTACATGTATGTTGCTACCTAATTCTCTTATATCCAGGAAGAACGTTAAACAAAGTAAAGGATAAGGAGAAGAATCCATATACTCCATTCCCTCCTTCCCACCCATCAAGCAAGGTGAAGTTATAGTTGCAAATTGTGAACATTAAGTCTCAGACTAGCCTTCAAACTCACATATCTTCAGCCTTTGTTTTGCTTTACTGGTTGATAGAAAAGAATTTGCTTTTAAATTCTCCACAGTTGTTTACAGATTACCACATTTTCTTGTTGTTGCAACAGGTAGATATAATATAATAATCGCTGGAATGATCAAAAGAAATCCAATTATTGGATAGTTCGTTCTTAATTCTTATATGACAACAGTAGAAACAAGTTATTACTTTTGTAATCAAGAAGATTAATTAAGATTAATTATAATTATTTACTCATGATCTTCTGATTTTCTCATGAATCCCTTTAGTGTTTCATGCCTTTTGCTTATTACTTATTTTATTGTCTTGAAAAGTTGTTTCTTTATAAATGTTTTATTGTGATTTAGTTCAGTGTCCTTTTTCTAAGTTTGAGAGCCTGTTAATTTTTTTTCAGTTTGATCTTCAATTAGAAATTGGTGAGTATTTCTTGAGTGTGAAAGAAATCAGCAAAGAAGTGGCAAGAAAATATAAGGAAAAGCAGGCAGAAAAAGTAGCTGAAAACAAGCGAAAAAGAGAAGCTGCTTTTGTCCCACCAACGGCTTGTCTCTTGACCTCTGGCATTACAAGTGTTGCCCCTCCCATTGTGCAATAATGGGTATTAAAGTGAGGTTTTGGTAGATTTCTTAATATATTAAGGACGACTTTTGTGAAATTTGATATGGTATAGTTTGACAGAATCGGAAAGTTTGGATTATGGCAGAGAAGGGTTAAGGACTTATCGATGCAACAAGGCAGGGTGAAGGTGCTAGGAGAAAGGAAATCGGCAAGCATGGAGAGATCAGATTGGGAAGAACTTCAAGCGAAGGCAGTGACAACAATCAAGTTTTGTTTTGCGGATGATGTTATGTACCATGTCATGGACAAGGAATCACCGGTGGTAGTTTGGCAAAAGCTTGAAAGTCGGTACATGTTATATTCATTTACAAACAAATCATATCTTAAGCAGAAATTATTCGGGCTAAAGATGACAAAATGAACCGATCTGAGTCAGCACATCAACGTATTCAACCAGATTGTGAGCGATCTAAAGCGGATTTGTGTGAAGATCGAGGACGAAGACAATGCGTTGATGTTGCTAAATTCTCTATCTTCATCTGCTACGTATGAGAATTTGGTTACTACTTTAATGTGGGGTAAGGAAACTCTTAAATTGGAGGAGAGCATAGGTGCATTGTTAGGTTTTCACCAAAAGAAGAAAATAAGTGATGAAGTTTCTTAGGAATAAGGACTTGTGGTAAATAACAACAAAGAGCACGATAGAAGCAAAATTCGGTATGGATCGGGCGGTGACAACAAGACTCATTCTAAGCCGAGAAGGAACAAGGTAATCACGTGCTATAAGTGTAGAGGCAAAGGTCATATACTCATATGAAGAGAAATTGCCCAGAGATAAAAAAAAAATATATTGCAGAGGACAAAAGGTAGTTCGGCAAAGACTACAAACATAGTTAAAAAGGAAACCTCAGAGAGCGGTGATGGAGATATGCTATCAGTTATGTCGAGTTCAGAACAGTTGACAGATGCATGGATCTTAGACTCTATGTGTTCTTATCATATGACTCCAAATAGGGAGTGGTTTGACACCTATAGGGCAATGGATTTTGGTTTAGTGTTGATGGGAAACGATGCGTCATGCAGACTTATCGACATAGGGAACGTCAAAATCAAGATGTTTGATGGTATAATCAGAATCCTATGTGATATCAGATATATACCAGAGCTAAGGAAGAATTTGATTGCACTAGGCACACTGGAAGATATTGGTTGCAATTACAAATCAGTGAGCGGGGTGATGAATGTCAGTAAGGGAGCTCTGATGGTAATGAAAGGCAAAAGTTAGAAGGGAGCATCTATAAGTTGCTAGGGACTAGAATTATAGGTGGAGTTACCTTGGTGGAATCCGAATCATAGCTCGAACGGCACAAGGACTAACCGCTAATTGTGCATAAGAGTCATGATCCAATCGAGTCATGTGGGTAGAATATTGACATCGAAAAATGAAGTAGGGGCTCCTATGTTCGAATCAAGAGGATCAGGTGTCAGACAGAAACCTAGTTGCGACTAGGCAAGGAAGTCCTAATATGTCGGTTGGACTAAGGTGCAGGGAGTCCTAGTTGCGTGTAGGCAAGAAAGCCCTAGTAAGTCAGTTAGACCGAGGGATAGTGAGTCTTGGTGGGTTGAGAATCGGACGTCAAACGAATAGACTTTCCGATTAAGGGGGTCTGCTGTCCTTTGTTTGAGGGGGGATTGTTGGGGTTGAAGGTTGCAAACATAGTCTCATATTGCTGGGATGCCTGGAGCGGGTCAAGAGTGATAGGATGCTCGCGGGGAGGCTTGGAGCGGGTCATGAGTGACCAGATGTTTACGGGGAGAACCAGAGCAGGTCAAGGAGTGACCGGATACTCGTGACGATGCTTCAAACGAGTTAAGGTGACCAGATGCTTACGGGATGGCTCGGAGGGGATCAGGGTGACTGAATGTTTGCGAGGAGGCTCGGAGTGGGTCAGGATAACCGGATGTTTGCGGGGAGGCCCAGAGCGGGTCAAGAGTGATCGGATGCTCTCAGTGAGACCCGGAGCGGGTCAAGGTGATCGGATGCTCTTAGTGAGGCTTGGAGCGGGTCAGGGTGATCGGATGCTTACGGGGAGATTCGAAGTAGGGTCAGGGTGACCGGATGCTCGCGAGGATGCTAAGAGTAGGTCATGAGTGACCGGATGCTCACGAGGATGCCTAGAGTTGGTCAAGATGACCGAACGCTCGCGAGGAGGCTCGGAGCAGGTTAGGGTGACCGAATACTCGCAGGGAGGCCCGAAGCCGATCAGGGTGACCGGATGCTCGCGGAGAGGCCGAAGCGGGTCAAGATGACCGGATGCTTGCGAGGAGGCCCGGAGCTGGTCAAGGTGACTGGATGCTCGTGAAGAGGCCTGGAGCGGGTCAGGAGTAACCGGATGCTCGCGGGGAGGCCCGGAGCGGATGAGAAGTAATTGGATTCTCACGAGGAGGTCCAGACCATGAGAGTAATAGTGATCATTCGTTTGAGAAGAGGATTGTTGGGGTACAACCAAAGTTCCACATTGAAAAGATATGAGAAATATCATGAGTTTAAAAGCAATAAGATATCTCCATTGGTATGAGACTTTTTGGGAGGGTCAAGAGTAAATTCATGAAGGGTTAAATCTAAAATGGATAATATCATATTATCAGGAAGATACATAAATTTCTTTTAGAAACAACAATAAAGAAATATATTTCATACATATTTTAGTAAGCTTTGTATTTTTCTTTTTGTTGACCGAACCTTCTTAAATTTTTAATTCCAATAAATCTGAAAATGATAAGAATCATCTGATAACTGTAATGACAAAATCCTTTTGGTGCTTATTGTACTTTTGTAAGGGACCCATGGGTTGGGCTAGTGGTTAACATATATAATATTGTCAGCATGAGGTCTGAGGTTTAAAACTCGACGAAGCCGAGTAAAAAAGTCTCATGCATGCGTTGGCCACTATCCTAATGGCTAGTAGCCTCCCGTGATTTACCTCCTTCGTGTTGTCCTGGGTCGGGTCGGCGGAGGCGCTGGGGCGAGCGCATCACCTTTTGCCACCTTGTTGTACTTTTCGAAGTTTTTTTTACCCCGGGACTATGGTGCAGCGGTAAGGGTACTCAGTTGTCTCCCAGCGATCCACAGTTTGATTCCTAGCTACGACATATTTGTAGGGATTTTTCCTCCAAATGTCACTCGCAATTAAGGGATGTTGGGCTTCTGGGCCGTTCGCCTCGAGTGCTTCCTGATTTATCCTGATAGTCGGTGTGAAACTTTCACGCGGCCGAACCGGCCACATCAGACTTTGTCGATGAGGTTAACTGGGTTTATTGTTATTATTATTATTATTACTTTTGTATCTTTCTATTTTGTAATACTTATTATGGTGTTTTTTTCTCATATCTAGCAGTATTGACACGTGAATTCCATATTATTGTTCAGCTTTGGAAGACAAACAAATTAGTTGTGTGATTTGTTTTTTCTGGGCAAGGTTACTGATTGGAGCTTGATGGTTTTTTAAACTAATAATCTTGTTGGGCATTTGAGTGCTTGCCCAGCAACCTAGGCATCCAAGCAATCTGCAAGCTGAACATCAGAATGAAATCTTGATTAATCACCAATTAGTTCGTGTTATACAGCCAATAGACATCCAACCAATGCACAACTGAGCAACATGGGGAATCTTATATGAGCTCCTTTGATTTTGTGCATGTATACCAACACCTCAATTTCTATGCTAGACATTTACAAATAATATTTGTTGCATCCATAATATCAGAATAGGTGAAAAGAAAATTATAATTTATAAAAATAACAAACATAACATTATCAGCCGCACAGCAGGAGGAGGCCATTTGAGGAATAATAAAATGCAATATAGCAATGATGCATGTTATGTAGGGTATAAATAAGTATATGAAAAATGCTATTTATGCGTCAGTTATATATTTTCATTATTTTTCAATATTATCTAATTTGATGTATCAAGTTCATGATAAAACAAATATTACCTCTCATATACTTAGGTATTTCAAACAAGCACTGTAACATTCAATTTGAATATCATACAGATATGTTCTGACATTATGGCATATAGTGAGTGATGTTAGATCAATTGCCTTAATCACCTTGCTTGTTTGGGTTTTGCATAACTTGACTTGCCTATCTAATA
The DNA here is from genome assembly GCA_037974815.1 of Kaempferia elegans. Taxonomy (NCBI): domain Eukaryota; kingdom Viridiplantae; phylum Streptophyta; class Magnoliopsida; order Zingiberales; family Zingiberaceae; genus Kaempferia; species Kaempferia elegans. The sequence goes on from JBBPFQ010000032.1 coordinate 6,472,020, forward strand.
GAGTAATTAAATGGGTATCTTTGGTGAATGGAATGGGGGAATTGGTGTGTTTCTTGTAACGGAGTAAGTAGGAAATAACAATTCTATGGGAATTGGTAACCAAAGGTACGAATATTTATTCCATGGAATTCATAGGGAACGGTTTGTCTATTGCTACAAACTAAATGTACCATAGTGATGAGGCAACAATGAAGGTGAAATATTAATTATATGCAGAGGAATGTGAACCGTGGATTTGGCTTGTAATTTTGATGCACTTAAAATGATTAATCCAGTTAGCATAATTGACTATCTCTGAGATGGTCGGTTCGGTCCCACAGAAGTTTCGTACCGACTATCAGGGTAAATCGGGAAGTACTCGTGGCGGATAGCTTAAAAGTCCAACATCCTTATATAGCTGCGAGGTACATTTAAAAAAAAATCTCTAACATAGAAATCGAACGAATAATTATGAGACAATTGAATTTTGGATGCACCTCAGGATGTGAAGGTATACGAGATGCCCGCCCATCATCTCATCAATTTCATGATCACGACGTCATATCGAGGGAGCAAACACACATGCCGTCGGTAGATCTGAATTTGTTATTTTCATGCAAAAGTACTCGTTTAGAATAAGGGTTGTATGATTTATGATTTTAAGGGGGCATTTGGTTGAACTTTGGCAATCACAATGGTAATGAAATTGATTGAGGGTCAATGGTAATGGTAATTCATTAAAATATGAAAATTATTATCATTGGTGATATTTGGTTCAATTCAACTTTAGTAATGAGAATCTATTAAAATTTTAAATTGCCTTAAATAATAGAATCATTACAAAAGATAGAGAAAGGAAGATAAGATAGAGAAACTATGATAAAAGAGATAGAGAGAGAAAGTAAGATAAGCGAGAAAGTGATATAAGAAATATAGAGAAAAAAAAGAGATAAATAAGTAGAGAGAGAAAGTGACATAAGATAGATAGAGAAATATAATAAGAGATGTAGAGAGAAAATAATAAATATGTAGAGAGATAAAATTAGATGATTAAAGAGAGAGTAATATAAAATATGTAGAGAGAGAAAGTGAGATAAGAGAAGTAGAGAGAACGATAGATTAGAAATGTAGAGAGAGAACGAGAGAAAGTGATGTAAGAAAGATAGAGAGAAAGTTAGATTAATAAGTAAAGAAAGAAAGTGTCATATGATAAATAGATAGAGAAACATGATAAGAGATGTTGAGAGAGAAAATGACAAATATATAAAGAGATAAAATGAAATGATTAAGGAGAGAGTGATATATAAGATACGTAGAGAAGAGAAATTAAGATAAGAGAGGTAGAGAGAGAAAGTGAGATAAGAGATGTAGAGATGAGATAAAAAGAGAAATTATGATAAGAGATGTAGAGAGAGAAAATGAGATAAAAAGATAAACTATGAGAAGAGAGGTAGAGAGGGAAAGTGAGATAAGAGAGCTAGAGAGAGAAAGTAAGATTAAAAATATAGATAGAAAAAATGGGATGAATATGTAGAGAGAGAAAGTGACCTAAAATATGTAGAGAGAAATCTGATAAGAGATGTAGAGAGAGAAAATATAATAAAAGAAGCAGAGAAAGAATGAAAAAGGAGAAAGTAAAATAAAAAAATAATAATAAAAGAATTTTGGATATATGAAAATAGAGGAATGATTGAGGAGTTTGATTGATGAGAGAGGAGTAGGGAATGAAATTGGGGAAATGATTTTTTTTATTTTCATTCCAATTGACATAAACCAAACAGTGTCAATGAGAATGATATTCATTCATTTTCATTCCCTACCTCCTATTACCCCTAGGGCTGTAAACAAGTCAAGCTGAGCTTAGCTTTTAGGTGTTCAAGCTTGTTTAATAAGGTAATCGAGCCGAGCCGAGCCGAGCTTAAAATGAACCAAGCCTTTGAAATGGTTGTTCAAGCTTGGCTTGGTTTATTTTTTATGAGCTTGAGCTTGTTTGAAGCTTGGCTTGAGCTTGGCTCGTTTAGACATTATCGAGCTCTCAATTCAAGTTTAATTGGCTTGAGCTTGGTTCGTGCTTGGTCTGAGCTTGGTTCATTTAGATGTTATCGAATTTTCAATTTAAGCTTATTTGATTGTTTGCGACTTTTGTTTGTTTGATTGGTTATTGAGTTTGATAATTTAAATTTATTTATTTATTTATTTTTGGTTTATTTAGCATGTTTATAAGAATTTTATTAATAAACATGAATCATAAACGTTGTTCACAAACGCTGTTCACGAACGTTAACAAGCTAAACACATATGTGTTCAAACTTGTTTGTTTAGTTTAACGAATTGTTCAAACTTGTTTGTTTAATTGATCTTGTGTATATTGAACAAACATAAACAAGTTCTTACTAAGTCGAACATCAAACTTATTCACGAACGTTTGGTTCATTTACAGTCCTAATTATTCTCAACTAAACACCCCTAAGATTTTACATCACCACGTAAAGTTTAAAATTTACCGTTTAGTTTAGTTTTTAGAATTTATATTTTAAAAAAAAATCATATAGTTATTAAAAAAATCTCAATATAAATAATAATTTTGAACCTCTACTTATCACTTGGATTTTTTTTAATTGCTTTTTAGTTTTTAAATTTATGTAGCAATTTCATGAAACTATACTATTAAATTTCATGATTAAATGTCCCATAACCCCTTAAATTATTTTCTACCTTTATTTTTTTTTTAAAACATCTTGTATAATAATAATATGCCAATATTTCGTAAAATATAAAAGGCCTTATAATAATATTGTCAATTAAACAAATCAAATAACAATTTTATAATATATGATGTCTTTTCCAATCCTAATCAGCGCTAAAGACGATAATGGAGCATATTCATATTGAATTTTATATTCTTCATCTAGATATCCATTGACTAATAGATATTCATTTCAATACTTTAATAGAATATCTTTTAAGTTAATAATTTTGTTCTTTAAGCATTAGAATTAACATCAGCTGTTAGGACTAGAACTGTTGAATCAATTCATGACGGGGTAAATCGGCCCGTGGTGGATCAGCTATTTGGCGGGACGGATTGATCGTCTCATCATCATATTAGCGGATTGGAAAATCTCTAATCCAATTTAAGACGAATTGTGGGTTAGACAGACTAACATGTGGACTCATTAAAAATTAAAAAAATAATAAAAAATTATATCTTCAACGTTTTACTTCGGAAAGATTTAATCAATCAAATGTATTTAAAAATATGTATTTTAAATATAAATGAATATAAATAAGTACTTATGTGGGTTGGAAAATAATATTTTTATTTCAAAATAATAAGAAACATAATAAATTAATATAAAACTTAGCTTACATGTGTTTCTCAACCTGTGTGTCAACCCAAACCCATCGCGGGCCGACCTACGCAGGTCGCGGGGCTAGGTAAGTCAACCCATTATGGGCTTGGGTTGATAAAATTTCAACCCAATTTATTTAAATTGTTTGACAGAGCGTGCTCACCTAGTGGATGCAATCCAAATTGACAGCACTAGTTAGGAAGTAACATAGATGGTGGGCACATGACATGTCTGGTGTAATAATCAGGAGTCGAATACCTCTGGAACTCACGACTTGTCGTTCACCTATGCGTCTTCTGTCTGTCTGCCTATATTTCAGTCGGTGAAACAGAAGGCCAAACACAAGAGATATAATTGCCGAGCGGACAGTTAGCCAATCGAACAATCAGCCGACCGGATATGTCAATTTTGGAGAAGAAACGCAGCATTCCAGAGAGGTGGAATTATTTTCCAGCCATAGGCAGCCGACTGGTCAGCGAACTCCCTTGCCAAAGTCAACAGCCGACCGTCTAGCACTCAGGCGTGAAGCCGATCGGCACATAAAACAAGAGTCATTTTTGTCACTTAGCCAACCGTGTGTTAGAAGAATATTCTCTGTCAATCAGAAGAAGCTTCTGATTTGCAGACACATGGCACCTCTAATTGAGGTAAGCCTATTAATGAGAACCTCAATACGGAAAGCAATCAATGCACGCCGACACCTGGTAGAAAACCGTAATTTGCATGCAGCTGTAAATATGACCTCTCACAGATGTCAAAGGTATGCGAA
>JBBPFQ010000032.1:6522558-6536589 GCA_037974815.1 Kaempferia elegans
CATAATATCAATAGAAAGAAAATATATACGACTCCTAAAATTAAGTGGTGGAAGTCAAATGATGGGAAGTAAAATATGTTTAAGGAGAAGGTAGGTGAAATATACGGTGACTCTAATATAACATAGGATAAAATAGTATCAAAGTTGAAAATAATAGCTAAGAGTGTACTCGATGAGTCAAACGGGCATGCACTACTAAGTAAAGGAATCTTGGTGGTAGAATAAAAAAATACAAGAGAAAACGAAGGAAAAACAAATAGCTTATAAGGAATTATATATTTGTAAGAACGAGAAAAACTTAAAAAATATACAATAGGCAATAAAGAGGCTTAGAAAGTAGTGAATGAAGTAAAGAATGTGAACGATTATATCAAAAATTGGATACAAAAGCAGGGGAAAGAAATATTTATACAATAGTTAAAGTGAGAGAAAAGAAGATAAGATATCTTATCCAAATAAAATGTATTAAAGATGAATGTAACAGGGTACTAGTAAAAGATGAAGAAATAAAAGAGCAGTGGAAAAGATATTTTTGTCAACTTTTTAATGAAGGTTTAGGTGACTAACTTTAATTTAATTAGATCAAATGAGTACAGAAATTTAAATTTCTATTGTAGAATTTAAACTTCAAAAGTAGAACAAGCTTCAAATGAGATGCACAATGGAAAAGTCATTAGATCATATGATATTCCGATAGAGGTATGAAAGTGCATAGGGAAACAATGTATTAAATAACTTACAAAATTATTTAATATGATATTAAAAACAAAAAAATGTGAATGTAAGTACTCTAGTTCCCTTATATAAGAACAAGAGATGTATAAAATTGTGTAAACTATAGGAGTATTAAACTAATGAGTCATACCATAAAACTTTGAGAAAGGTAATAGAAAAAAGATTAAGGAAAGGCACCACGGTGACTTCATGTCTAGAAGGTCGACAATAGTGTCAGAAGTAAGAGTATTCTCGGGATAAAATATCTTGTGGGCACCCTTTTGACTTTGTTTGAAAAAAAAGGTGCCCTTTTGATGATTTGTTTAATTTGGGATGCCAATTTGATGTTTTCTCTTAAGATTTTATATAAAATAATATTGACAAATAAAATCAGTTACTTGTTCTTTCATAATAATTTTCAAAATAAAAAGTTTGTACATAATTGATTTTCAAAGTTTCAAATTGTCATCCAATAATTGTCCACGAGGTTAAGGAACCAACAAAGACTAACTTAAACTAAAGATTAACAAAAACAAAATTGAATCTATGAACTTATTGTGGAGGAGAATTTCCAATTTTTTTTCAAAAGAGAGATGACCATGAACTAGAAGAATTCGAATAGTGCGGTATATAAAGTGAATAAACTGAAGCACTCTAAAACCAAAATATCACCTATACAAACAGGGCATGTAGGCAACTCTGTTGATCCACTTGGTGGAGTTCCTGCTATCTTTGTGTGATCAGTGAACTCTACGGAATTTATAAACAGAAGGTGGCAAACCTCTCCCTACAATGCCAACAAGAATCAGATGTTTACAGTACCAAAGCAGTGACACTTACATAAGTAGCTAAGTTTAAGATACAACTTCACCTCTGCAGAAAAACGCCATCCATTAGCGTCAAGATAAAATTGATCTGTGCTATTTTGATCATCAAACTTCACGAGCACACTGTATCTATCTTCAAATGCATCGTTCCTGCAAAGCCACTATATCAAAAACCTAAATTTTCGATGAAGAGAAGCAAAGAAGTTCGAATCCTCCCAACTCTTCTTCATTCACTTCAACTTCAATTGAGTACCTAATGACTTGGATGATAGAGGACCGATCAATGGAGCCGCAAAATTGAAAGAGATCCTCCAGGGAGACGTGACATGGCACGGCAAGAATCAAGATAAGTGTGCCTCGTACGGGCTACGAGAGAAATGGAATCATAGAAGTAAGCAGGCTTAGAGAGAGAGCCCGAGAGAGATGGTGCGAAAGAGAGAGAGAGAGATAGAAACGTACCGGGATGGTGGAGTCGGAAGAAACTTGGGGGGTCGTCGAGGAGGAAGAAGAAGAGGTTGAAAGTGGTGGCGAGAGGGTGCGGTAGAGATGAACGATGCCGCGGAGGAGCTGAACCTTAGGGTTTGGCTTAGAGCTCCAACTGGTACCGGCGGCTTCTTGGGGATCACCGACGCAGCCATCGATGAGATCGGACGAAGATCGAAGAGGCGCACAGCCGGGGTCTTCGAGAGAGTGGATTCGGACGCTGAACATTGCTTGCCTGGTGAAAGCCAACGGTGAACAAAATCGATGATCGTCATTCTTTCTTTAATAGCCCTAAAATTCTCAGAATATATACATATATATATATATATATATACCGAATTGAACCCTAGAAGGAGGTTGCGGGGTCGGCTGGGGACGAAGCAGCGACAAGGAGAATAGCTAGTCGGCGGGGGACGAAGCAGCGGCGAGCCCTGTCGGAGAAGAGAAAAATGATCAGTGCACATACCCACAGGAAAATCAGTAGGAAAAGGAGAGGGACTCATCGGCGAGGAAGAATCGACCTCCATGGGCGACGAGAGCCTCGAGAGCCTCCAATGCAAAACTACAAAGAATAGGAACTCCAAGAAAAAAAAATCCCAAGATAGATGAGATCTCATAAATTTCCTGGAAGCCATCATTTTTAGGTCAATAAAACATCATGGGTGAAGGAACTGAAGAAAACGGTGGAGGGTGAGGTCTATATTAGCATATAGAGTCTATTCAACTACCTAGAAGCAATTCCTCAACTGAAACAAAATGCAATGGTAGGTGAGATCAAAAGGAGAAAAAAAATATGCCTACAAATAAAATCATTATGATCATAAAGTGTAATTGCACAAAACCAATCAATCATACAAGTAAAGGATTTAGATGCATACCAACTAACTAACACTATCAGGTGTACAAACAAAAAGTGAAAAATGATCAGTGCACATACCCACAGGAAAATCAGTAGGAAAACCCTAGCTTCGAGGGCAACGAGAAAGAGCGCGACACCACAGGAAAACCCTAGCTTCGAGGGCGACGAGAGAAGGAGCGGAAACCTCGAGCGTGAGAGAGCATGAGAGGGAGTCGCCGGCGAGGAAGAATCGACCTCCAGGGGCGACGAGAGCCTCGAGCGTGAGAGGAAGTCGCCGGCGAGGAAGAATAGGGCTGGTCAGGGCGAGAAGAATCGCTCGGCGAGGAAGAATAGGGCTAGTCGCGGCGAGAAGAATCGCTCGGCGAGGAAGAATAGGGCTGGTCGTGACGAGAAGAATCACTCGCGAGGAACAGAGGAAGTATAGGGACCGTGGGGCTGACGAGACGCTGTGCGAGAGAAATAAAATGACGCGGACGGTGCCACGATGGCGGTCCGCAGGTGATCATCTCGATTTTCTATTGGCATTGCTACACATAGGCAATGACTCGATACATGAAACTTGGAAAGCCATTAAAGCTTGCTCCAGGCTTTCATCGTACCTTATCCATTAAAGGCTTTGGCCATGTCGTACATGAACCTGGCTCAGGATTTGTAGAAGACTATTACTTGGGCATATCTATTTGATATCGAGCTGAAACCGGATCGCTTCCAATGAAAAAACACATCCTGTGCGAGAAGAATGAAATACTTTCGTCGTTAAATCTAGTAACTTCCACTCCGAATAAACAGCGAAGTAACAGAAAACTAACACATGATAACACAATACTATCCATCATTACGGAATCTGACAGATAGATGAATCTTGGATATATGACATATTATGCACCTGTTACATGCCTTTCATGATGAATATCAATGTACATGTATGAAGTGATGGTTCACATACAAGAGCATATGAGCAAGACATGGATATGCTGCGGAACGATGTGATGAAGTCTTCTTAGACGTTCTTAGTGGATGAGCTTAAAATACAGAATGAGTAGAATAGCCAAAACCAGAGCAATAATGATGCAGCCAACTATCCACTTGTTTCTGTCCATTCTTTTTATCATGGCTGCCAGGATCTTTCTGCTCTTGCCAATATTATCATCCACGCCGTGAAGCTGCAAACCAATTCAATTTAGAGGAAAACAAGTGTCGTATCAAAATGTGACAAGCAATGCATGACGAATTTCAAGTTCTACAGGAGAACGAGGGATGAGATGGGAAAAAGGAACACACACAACTACTATTAATTTAAAACAGCATGCGTTTGTTATTCCAAGTGACAGAAATTGAATGCAGTTATCGTCATATTTTTTCAAAGCTTTAAATTTATAGTTCTGGGTAAAATTGGTGATTAAGATGCCTTCAACGTCGGAAGTAACAATAATATAACTTGCTAATGTTTTCCCTAGTGAATATTTCCATTATGTCAACTATGCAAACAATCTGTTTAGAGCCAATTGCAAGTTTACTTGAGAGGGCAGCTTCTATGCACAAGGGAACAACACCACATCAACTCTCAGTCTACTGACAAAATCAAGATTTTTAAATGTCATAGCTCATTGAAATAGTCATTAGGGTTAGCTTCATCAATTGTTTTATTTATTAAAATGGACAGCATCTAGCCAAGGCAAATACTTTAAGAGGTCTGCTTGTAGTTTCTTTTGAGAGAGGGAGGCCAAGAGTTAGCAACATTTTGATGGACACTAGACGACAACATTGAAGATGAGAGCAGCAGTTCCAAGGTAAATAATAGCAGGCAGACTGTGCGCAGATTATCTTGGATAATGTTAAGACAGCACCAAAAATCCTTAGTGACAACTTTCTTCTAAAGAATTATCCACCCAACTCTCTTCACTTCAGGGTGAATGTTTTGCATCTGAAGACTAAGGTTCATACTCCCATCAATGATGCACAATATTTCTTCAATGCAAAGGAGTTTGTTGTGTTTCACTAGTAATGGAAAGAGTTTGTGCCATTTATCTAGGTCATGGAAGTGAAGAGAAACAATGATGTGATTGATAGGAATATCATGGGTGAAGGTGTCTAAGTGAAGGTTCTTCTCAAGTTAGAGCAAGGTGGATTGTATTGTGAGAACAACCTTATATTCATCCCCATCTTGCTTTTTGTGCCGCCCAGAGTCAGAGAAGTACAACATTATATATATACAACACAAATAAGATACATGATTAAAAATATATGTTTTTATTAGACTTTATACAGAAAATCAAGGTAAGATGGGATGGAGTGAGATTTGTAAATAAGTGGACAGAATAACGGAAAACTTTTACTAGAAAAGAAAAGTTTTATTAATATTTGAGGAATGAATTCTCATGCAATTATATATGTGTTTATATAAACTCTCGACCCTATTACCAAAAAAGAAAATAAATTTTAATATATAGACTTCAATTCCAATCTCGTAGAAAAAGAAAAGAGATCTTTTCAAAAAAGAATTTTTTTTTTTGATAAAAATTAATAAAATATGACATCATTATAGACCAATTATAACCCATAACTACCAGAAATATCAAAAGTAGCCAAAATACCTTAAAAATAAATTACTAAAAAATAGTAATAAAATCTTCTGAGACTTGAATGAGGCCTAACCAGTGGAATTTCGGCACAAAAGTTGGTGGTTAGGGTACTCAAGTAATAAGCATAGAATTTTGAATTATGGACGCGTGGCCACGGATAGAGCCTTATTCCGAGTCCCGAGTCAAAAGTTATGACCGTTTAAAATTGAAGAGGTCATGTTGAGTTGATCTTGTATCAATAAGTAGAGCAAGAAAAACTTGAAATATGCTACATAGTCTCTCATGTCAGTTCTATTGGTCTATTTATAGTCTCTCATGTGATGTTTATTAGTCTTTGCAGAAGGAAATGGACATCCAATCTCCCCTTATCTGATAACCAAAGATGGAGACGGTATTCTGCCTGGAGATAATTCTAACCCAAGGTTGACAAGCATAAGGGGAGGCCAAGGACCAATGAGTAGTTACTGAGGGGAGTAACTCTAGCCCCTGCAACCACCATTTAAGTTGTGTCCATTTGAGAGGAAAAGTGATCAAATAGAGGGAATGGAAGAGGAAAAAGAGTCACTTATTTTGCCTACTTTGGTAGAACAACAACCGACAAGACGTGAAAGTAACATTATGGAGTTTCTTTTCTCACTTTCAATTCCTTTCAAATTTGAGAGGAAAAAATTGAAAAGATCAATTATATTATCAAAGCCATGGAAATAACAATATCAGGGTTAATTTTGTCATTTCCCCCCTCATTTTCTCTTCTTTCCTCTCTTTTCAAGTAGAAAAAACAAAGGAAGGTTCTCCTCTCCCTTTCTTCCCTCTTCCCCATCCTCATTGTTGTTCCTTGCTCCTCTCTCTCTCTCCTAAAGTAGATACAGCAATAGGAATGAGAAGGGCATTTTGAGCTTGATCAATGATGCCACTGAGGCCTAGCCTCTTAACATAGTCATGTGAGAACATAAAACCGTGCATTGAATGCCTCTGGCAATCCAAATCTCACGTTTTTTATGATGGGCCAATCTTCCCTGCTAAGTGGATTTGAAGATGTTCACGAAGTGCAGTGAAAAGGTCAAGCATCTTCACTTGCAAGAAGAATTTCTAGATTTTGCAGTGTCAATCTGTTGTTTATCAAAGTAATTCACTTTTCCTGGTTTGGATGCAGATAGTGGCAGTTCCAAGGACTTGGCTAGCTAAGGTTCAATCCTACAAGCATGTATGCTTTCTGAAAATCATTGAAGACCTCTCGAAAAGGAAAGGAGTAAGAACTTTGAATTTTTAATCTAAAATCATATAGCCAAGTGGAACAACTTGAGAATAGCTCTTTAGATAAGTGAAAATGTCATGTTTTAATTAAAGAACCTTCCACACCAAAGGAAGTCTCTTGATGGCATCATAAAAGCATGTAATACAGCAGACAAGTGGGTAGGGAGCAGGGAAAGATGGTTCCCCAAGTGTACACAGCAATAGGAGGTGTTGGAGAACCATCAACAAGCAAGTTCATTGAGTAGAACTACCAACTTTCCCATGTTTATGAGAGAGTGCATTTAAAAACATCATTGCTCACCAAAAATCATAAATCTCACCCCTTTTAAGAGTTTCCCATGCATTGAAATCTAACTCGGCAATGACACGGTTCAAAGAAAAACATAGCAGTCCACATCCTTCTAAAGATGTAGTCCCATGGGTTCAATCATGAAAGCTTCTCCAATTCACCTGCCTTTCATGTGCAATTCTTAAGACTAAATAAGTGAAGGAGTAATTAACCTTTTCAAGGAGGAGAATGTAATGGTGGAGTTCTTCAAAGATCTTCTCAAGCTCTCCTTCAAATGACCTAGGATTGGTAATATAACTCAAGTGAGAATTTGTTTGCTCCAAGGGATCTGTTCTCTTCCTAAGAAAATGGCATCTTTATATTTACTCCACAGATAAAAATGTCTCCAAATCACGAGAAGTTGGAAGAGGGAAGAATTCACATTGATGTTGATTAAAATTGAGTGCCAGGTATCCATAATGGAGATGAAATGGGATAGGAAGACATAAATGAGTTCAGCATGCCACAAGTTTCATGACTTAAGGACCTTACAGGGTACATAATTCCACCAGAAGACCAGAACTGCTAAGATATGAAGGTGCTATAAGATTGTATCCATTTCTGTTGAGTGAAAGCTTTGTGATTTACTTCTGACAGTGCGAAACTCTTATCCTCTATTTGCAATGTCTAGGGAGTGGAGCAACTTCCAACTGCTGTCATTTTCTTGAGTAAAGGGAATATCAGGAAAGCACTTTATGTAAGCACAAATTATATTTCTCATCTTTTCCCACAAAAATAAAAAGGAAAATAGTGCAACCAGTAATATCCTAGAGAGCTAGAGACATCAAAGAGCAGGGGGTTTGCAGAATGCACCTTTCGAGCTATCATATAAAATGTAAGGATGATCAGAATGAGAACATACTGTGCCATGAGCATGCAACAGAGATTGACGTTGTTGATGTAGGTCTTGCAAAATTGAAACACCGAGTTCTTCTGTTTCCAACATTGATCTTCTGCTTTCATTTATTCTTTCTGTAGATTGATTCAATCTCTCTGTTGACAAAGCCAATCTTCCTCGTTGATCAGCAGAGACCTATAAAATAACCTTCCCATGAGATGCACATAGAAACTATCAGAAAGGACAAGTTAATAATCATGCGATGGAATCGCAGAATGGATGAACAAATATCTCCAATAACTAAACAAAAAAAAAACAATAGTTTAGGTTAAAAAGACAGGTTCACTTTGCTGATATTATTGAAAAAAAGGTATCACCAATAGCCTTAAGCGTTGCAAACAAAATTGTATTTACTGTCGCAACTAAACTCAGCCAATTTTGCTTGAATTATTATAATATGGAGTTATTCTAAAAGCCTATAGGAGAAGCTGTATAACATTGTTTTATGCATTCATTACTAACAAAATTTTCCATGATCCTATACTCCTTTCTCTCTTCCAATGTGGGTTTGCAAACTGCAGTACATAACTCATTATTATTTCAGTAAGAACACAAATTTTTTGCATTGTTAACTGAAATTTATCAACCAAGAGAAAACAATATTGGTGTTCAAGTTAAAATCATGATTGAAGGCTTGAATGCATAAAAGTAACCAACATAAAATGAGATTTTGGAAATATTTGATTAAATCATGATTTTAATGTATAAACGTATTTCCAATAACAGATTTGAAATTAATATGATCTTTTCTGCATTACCCACACCTTTAAATGTGAAGATGTGAACTGATCCTCTCTATAATGCACAAGACAAGATCAACAAACAATGAAAAGTAAAGTGAGACTGATTATTTCAAACCAAGTTATTAACCATTGTAGAAAGAAATAAAATAATTAGTTTGTTGCACGACGGGTTTTAATTAACATATGGTCACATATTCATGCTTAATCTAGACACAATCATAACAAGCTAAAACGCAAATGATGTACAATCTTTGATCATTTGAATATTCAACTTCTGGTGAATATAGGTACATTTTGAAATAGTTATATTGGAACACTCATGAAACAAATTTTCTCTTTTTTTGTTTTGGAGCTTTACATTGTATGTCATGATTCCTTCTCTTTCTTTTTTGTTTCAAAACATGTGCATCCAAAAGCACCAACAAATGCAAATCAGGAGCCTACAAAAAGACTTGAAACCACATCCTACAATCGAGTGACTAACCATCTGAGCTAGCAGGCTCGAATTCCTCTTTCTGCATTGCTTACATCATCTTTTCTCATTTTTTAAATTTAAGCCGTATTAAGAGGGTAAGGTCATATCAGAACACTTAAGCACAACGGGTTTTTATCATTTCATTTGGATAATAAACAAATGGAAAGTACAAAACTGATAAACAAAATCGCTCTTCCTTTGAATATTAACAACACTTCTGTGAGGGTATGAGAATACCTCCTCGGTTATTCGGTATTCTCGCTAAACAGAACAAAACATGCTGCTTTCCATGAAGATTAAACTCAGTAAAGGAGTTTATAGCGGAAAAAATCAACTAGGCATGACAAACCTTGCTAAGCGAATTTACATACAAATTATAACACCATTAAGGAAACATACGAGTTCAGGACAAGCATAAGCAGCCAGTAAAACACCATGCTTTGGTTGAACTTACAATTACAGTACAGGATAAAAAACATACTTTGGTATAACGTTATGGACTTATTGAAGTAACAATCAGAAGCATACAGCCACATTAATCAACTAGCAATCAGAATGAATAATTTCTGAAATGCACACAAGCCTGCCTTGTAAAACAATAAGCATTAAGCAAAAGCAAAAGCAAAGAGCTAGTACCGCAAGTGTATCAGCCATTCCTGATTCCAGCAGCTCCTCTCTTGCTGCTTGATTAGAGTTCACAGTAGTAATCTTTTTAAGCCCACCTTTCAGATTGTTCAGGTCCGACTTGTATTCCCTCAGCTTCACCAATAATCCAGCTTTGACGCTAGGCTGCAGACTTCTTGCCTCAAGGTCCATCTTGCGAATCTGCAAACCGAGGCGTCCAGAGCATTTCGACACTAGAAAGGGCAAACCAAGAAATCCAGTAGAAGGAACAAACGTATCTTACCAGGGACTCAGCATCATCCAAACCAATTTTTATTTCTGATACCTTTTGATTCTTTTGTTCTACGAAAAGAAGACAGATAAGACGCATGAACTAAAAACTCTCGATTACATAAATGGTCCGTACATCCCACCTCCACTGAGAAGTGCAGTAGATATCAACTTCTGCGAGAGAGCTGCCGATATGTCGCAGTATTGGCGCTCGTAGCCTTCAAAAACATCGCTCATCGTGAAATTTGGCTACTTCACGATTCAATTCCTAAACTTAAAACCAAATTAGCGATCCTCTTTGCAGATACTAAATCCTGCGTAAGAAAAAAAACAAACAGTCTGAAAAGAAACCTTGATCCTCTACCAAAACAAGCAATCCTCAGCAAACTGATCGCTCCTAAGCAAGCTTGAAAGATAATAGAGGAAAAAACAAACTAAATAAACAAAAAAAAAATCACGAAAAACTGTTACAGGACCCGACATCATACCTTACTAATTCCTGCAGAAAACAGCAAAGCAAATGGATCGGAGGAGAAATCGAAAACGATAAAAAGGGAAAGGAAGTAGGAAACTAGCAATTTTATTCAGCAAGGGCGAAGTAGAGGAAACGAGTAAGGAATCGATGATCCTCCGTCCATAAGCGGCGGTTCTATCCCACTCGCACATCACTACCGTTCAATTATGATAGAAGGAGAAATGACGCAACACCCGCCAACTAACAATGGTTAAGCTAACCGCAGTTCAAGTCTAGAAGAAAACGTGGGAAGAGTTGGTCATCAGTCGTCGTATCATGACGATCCTGATCGTTCATTACAAGATCAAGGGACGAGACAATTATAGATAGGAGATCAATTGTTGGAGAATGCCCTCTACAGTTGTCTTTAGGCCCCATTGTATTAAAAAAACGCGGTCTATTTTTATCAAGAACATTGAGAGTCTAATCGAATGAAGTCCAATATATTATATATAGGAAGTCTTTTTTTTCCATATTATTGGATCATATATATGATCAATTTGGGATAGAATCGAATCGTAAAGTCATACAATCCTATCAACTTTTTTACTTGTGTAAGTGAGAATGAATTAATTAAGTGAAAGTTTTGTTGTGTGATAAGGAATGGTTGGCATTTTTTAATTATATTTTATAATATTTTAACATTATAATAAAGATGATTATGTTAATCTCATGAGCCCCTTATACTCCATCTTCACGTGGCAAAAGGTCCAAGCCAACGATACTAGTCATTAGCCGAGTTTCGACCTCTACACCTCATACGACAACTTTTTATGCTTTAACCATCACACCGCCCCGAATGGACCCCTTATAATCCAGCTTCAGATTATATAAAAGGAGGCTTAATTAACTTATTAGAGAGGTGACTTGGATGAGTATGGATGAGAATGAAAGCTTAATTATGGATTTTATTTTATAATTTTAATTGTGTAAAAGGTCATTTTAGCTTAAACAAATTTCTTTCTGCCCGTACTAATAGAGAGGGCATTTTTATTGGATATTATTCATTTAAGTGTGATAAATATAACAAATAAAGGTGGAGCCACGTTCAAGGCTATCCGGGCTATATGCTATCCGGGCTATAGCCCGGGTAGCCAACAACGGATTTAAAGGAATGTAAAGGGCAAAAAGAGAAAAAATATGGGAAAAGTGCGGCTAGTCCGGGGTGATAACATCAGCAGCTAGCCCAGGGTAACGACCTCGGCGTCGGCGGCTAATATGGGGTAATGATATTGATGTCGACGCTCATGACTCATAGCCCGGGTAGATCACCCAGGCTGACTCCGCTATTGATAACAAAGCAAGGTGAGAGTTCATGCGGACAATTTTTTTACATATATATATATACACGAATCTGTTATAGCACGCAACTCCTCTTCAGCTCCTGTGCGCGTCCGTTTTTTATATATATATATATATTTTTAATTAAAAAAATTAATATTTATTTAAATATAAAACATAAATACATTATTATACCCGTAAACCTCCAAAATTAGCTCGTTTTTTATTTTTCTTGAGGTAAATTTTTTTTAAAAAAATTTAAAACTCTTTACCCCTAGGGTTCAAACTTCCCAATTGGTTTATAGTATTCAATTGGTTTATAATGTTCATGCGGTAAAATTTTAAGATTTTACCCCTAGGGTTCAGATTCCCTAATTGGGTTATAGTGTTAAGTTGAAAAAAAAATTAAAAACGAGCCAATTTTAGAGAAAAAACGAGCTAATTTTGAAAGTTTACGGGTATAATAATATATTTAGGATTTATATTTAAATAAATATTAATTTTTTTAATTAAAAAAAATATAAAAAAAAAAAGCGGACGCGCACAGGAGCTGAAGATGAGTCGCGTGCTATAACATGATATATTATAATAATATTAAAATTATTATAAATATGATGATTTTGCTTCTCAGAATATGAGATGATCTAGATTTTTTGTAATGATTATTTGATGTTTTTTTTTTATATTTATAGATATTGTACTTTTTAAAATAGGATAAGTTTTGAAAAATATATTTTGTATGATATTTTTGAGAGAATTTTGATAAATATATTTTATATGGATTTTATTGTACAAATGAAATATATTAATTTTTAATTTTTTTTCTATTAAATTCTAGGGTCGATGTCGCCCTTTCCTTCCCTTGTATTTGTCTCCGACTCTCCCTCTCCCACACGACGTCAGCTTCGGCATCCCGATTCGCCGCCGGACTCGGCCCTCCGATGGAGGATGGAGGGGAGTATCGTGAATGCAGGTAATACCCCTCAGAATCCCCTCCTCGGCTCTGGATCTCGTGGTTCCGCTCTCGACTAGCGTTGTTGGGTGGCCTTCTTTCTAAGATGTCTCGGCAGGCGACCTCCGCACATTTCCATAAGTTCAAGACACTCGACAACAAATACGTGAGTGCTCGCGCTCCATTAAGCGAACAGAGGCTCGAGGTCCTTCTCTATTTGTTTTTTTCTTCTAAATTTTGCATTTTGGCGAGGTTCAGATGATCGGGGATAAAATCGGGAAAAGGGGCGTATGGGACAGTGTACAGGGGTCTTGACCTGGAGAACGTGGACTTCGTGGCGATGAAGCAGGTCTCTTCGGAGAATATCCTGCAGGAGGATCTGAAATTTATTATTGTTGGCTCTCAGTTCCTTGTTTGCTTCACTTGACTGTGAAACTAAACTTTAGCATTGAAGCTCGTTGGAGAGTTCTATTTATAAATGCTGTTTGATATTGATCCGGGGTCAATATCCGGTCAGAGAAATGTCCAGATCATCCTTAAAAGTCAAGGTGAAGGCCAGGTCAGCTAGTCAACCTAAGAGCCAGGTAAGCCTATTTTATGGCAGATCGGGCCGTATCATCGACCGACTAACATTCCCGGTCGGATAAAATCAATCAGCTCGACTCAGCTAGCCGGCAGCAATTGCACAAGTCGATCAGCAGGCCCGAGCATCAGAAATGGGAGCCAAGGAGCATGCACTCCGGTCGGCTCAACCAGATGAAGACCCGCCCTGATAAATAAAGACCGGTCGGCGAATGCTTAATCGCCAAGGTCCCTAACCGATCGGCTCGCATGGCTAAGCAACCATTGCGGTCTCATCCGATCGGCATATAGAGACAAAGGTACTCTGTCGTTTAGCACAACCGAATGGCCAGAGAATATCAGAGAATGTCAGAGTAATGTCAGAGAATGTTCCCGACTGACCCCCGTGGGTTTAGCCAGCCAGGCGCTAACGACAAGAACATTCTGTCGTCTAGTGTAACGGTTTGTCGAGGAATATTCCGACCTACTCAGACACCTATCAGCAAGAGACACGTGGCAAAGGCTAGAGGCGCGGCCCGCATACGGCCAAAGCCCAAGTAGGCAGGTAGAGTGACACGTGTCCAAGGCCATCGGGTGCTCCTCCCCCTATAAATAGTCCTCGAGGAGAGGGCCAAAGGTACGCTTTTCATTAAGCATCACTACGCG
>JBBPFQ010000032.1:6541086-6551685 GCA_037974815.1 Kaempferia elegans
CTATTTGGAATGGATGCACGGGGTAGGAAGTCAATTTGGTGTTCAATTCCTCTAATAGGAAACAAACCATGTGGAACCTCTTTAGAAAAAACATCATCGAATTCCTGTAAAAGAGAAAAAACATCATCGAATTCCTCTTCTTTTTTTTTTCTTTCCATTCATTTTTTTGTCAATTTCTTTTTCTTCCTTTTCGGCTCCTTTTGACTTTTTTTTCTCAATTTCTTTTTCTTCCTTTTCAGCTCATTTTGACTTTTTTTCTTTCAATTTCTTTTTCCCTCTTGTTTTCATTCACTCTTTGTAATTTCAGTTGATCCTCCATAACTTGTCTCAGAGTCAAAGGTACAAGAGTAATACGTTGTCCCTCCTAAGTAAAGGAATACCTATTCATGAGCCCATCATGCATTACCTTCCGATAGAATTGCCAAGGTTTTCCCAATAATAAATGACACGCATGAATGGGAACCACATCACATAACAATTCATCTTCATATTTGCCAATGCAAATTGCTACAAACATCTGCTTTATCACTTTGACTTTACCACTGTCATTCAACCATTGAAGTCGATAAAGACATGGATGTTTCTGAGTTGGTAGCTATTTCTCCACCAAATTAGAACTTATCACATTGGCTCATCGGGCCACTAATAAGTCTCCAACAACAACATGTAAATACATCAACATGTTAATACATCAACATGAAATAAGTTCTCCCTTTGATTATCTTCTTCCTCCTTAGCTTGTAGATTAAGGACTCATCGAGCCACTAATAAGTCTCCAACAACAACATGTTGCTCATCATCATCACTATCCTCCTTTTGGGGCACTTCTTCATTTACTTCATCCTCATCTTCAGACTCAAGTTCACCATGGGCATTTATTACCATCACCTTTTTGTTAATACATTGGATGGCTATGTGACCACGCCCTTTGTTGGGTCCAAAAGAATTTTAGATATATCCACAATGACATGATATTGCCCACTTTGGGCCTAAGCCCTTATGGCTTTGCTTTTGGTCTCTACCCAAAAGACCTCATTCCAATGGAGATATCTTTCTCTTATAAACATATGATATTTCCCATGTGTTTTCAATGTGAGACTATGTTTGCAACCTTGCAACCCAATAATCCCCCCCTCAACCAAAGGATCACAGACCCCCCTCAAGTCCGATTCTCGACCCACCAGGACTTCCTACCCTCGGTCCAACCGACCTACTAAGACTTCTTGCCTGGTGTCTAGTCATCTTGATTCAGACATGGGAGCGCTCAATCCTCTGTTAGAGGCCAACATTGCGGTTAGTTCTTCTAACAGTCCGGGCTCTGATACCAATTGTTGGGTCCAAAAGAATTTTAGATATCTCCACAATGACATGATATTGTCCACTTTGGGTCTAAGCCCTCATAGTTTTGCTCTTGGCCTTTACCCAAAATGTCTCACACTAATGGAGATATCTTTCTCTTATAGACCCATAATCTTCCCCATGTGTTTTCAATGTGAAACTATGTTTGCAACCTTGCAACCTAATAATCCCCCCTCAAACAAAGGATAACAGACCCACCTCAAGAGGAAAGCCTATCCGTTCGCCAAATTCCTCCTCTTCCTCTGACGTGCATCCCCGACGCCAAGTCTCGACGCTGTCCTCCTCTGATCCTCCGTCCAATATGTTGCCATCCTCTCCGAGCCATTTTCTCTGCACATGTCTTCGACCAAGAGCAGGGGGGAAGGTGCTACATCAACCTCCATCGTCGGAGTTGAATCGAGGTTGCTAGTGCTAGATCTTGGTGCTCATTGGCGTTCTAGACGGGTCACACTTCATCTCGTGCCCTAATGTCAAGCCTCCACCGTCGATCCCCTCTTCGTTGATCTTAATCGCCCCCTGCTGTTGGTCTCGACCAGAGAGAGAGTTGTTGGCATGGAAATAGAGTAAGGTATGCTTTATTTTTGGGATGTAGAGATCTGAATTTCTAGTTTCTTATTGGATGGGTGTGTTAGGCATGGTTGGCTGAGTACTGTAGCTCCCCAAGAGGGAAGCCTTAACCATAAAGGAAAAATCTTATTAGCGTAAATCCATTATAACCCAATATCTAAATCCTAAAATCTTAAACCCTAAATACAAACACATGGTGGAAGATCTGTAGCATAGCAATTATATATATTTATTGATCACTCTGAATAGATAAATTCGTTTAATATGGGATTAATCGTTGATTGTATAATAATGTTTAGTGCATGACATATATGTATACATAAATTTATGTACTATAATAAGTTTATGAATTTTGTTAATGATTATGCTTGCATATTTTTAAAGATAATTAAGATTGTTATAACATAAATATATACATGATTTTATGTTAATTAAGATAGTTTATGATAACTGAAGTGAACAAACTAAAATTATTATTTAAAATGTATAAAATATTTATTTATTTATCATACTTACTAAATACCAAAAAAATGATAAATAAATGAGGTTTATTATTCATTAAAATTATGGATTTTTCCAAAGGAAAGTTGATTTTTTTATGATTAGTGTCATAAATGAAGAAAATTGAAATTCCTAAACCAAATATATTTTGTTTATCCAAGATGACATTTATATTTGATTGAAGATTTTAATTTCCTAATAATATGAGAATTTGGAAGGGTGCCTTGGCACAATGGTAAATTATTGTCATGTGACCTTGTAGTCATGGTTTCGAGCATCAAAAATAGCCTTTTGCAAAGTAAGGTAAGATTGAGTATAATAAAGTCTTCACCGAGATTCGACATTGGTAAGAGTTTCATGCATCGTATTTCCTTTTTATTTAATAATATGGAAATTTAATTTTTCATAGTATATTGTAATGTTAGCCCAACATTGTATTAAAATATATTTTAAATATTTTATTTGAATTTGCATTTTTTATTTGAAACAATTTCTCTTCATTCACAAGCTTCTTCTGTTACTATATTTAATGGTTTTAATTTCTTTGAATGGAGTGCGCAAGTCAATTTTTATTTAGGTATGTTGGATCTTAACTTAGTACTACTAAAGGAAAAATCCACTATTCTTACTGATTTAAGCAGTGAGGAAGATAAGTCCAAATATAAAGCATGAGAATAGTCTTGCGGGAGGGGGGTAAATCATGTGTATTTAAAAAAAAAATCTTTTCTTTAAAATGGATGCACAACAGAATAAAAGTAAGTAAGAAAGAACAATCCCTATCAGATATGTCAATTGAAACCATCTGGAAAGTTATGGTGGCTACGATCGGAACTTTAAAACAAAGTAAGGTGAACGATTAAGAAAGAATTGCAGTTCCTGACAAAATATCCTTCGATAAAGTACATCAAAAACAAACAGATCATTCCCTGCACCAGTTTATTTCTCCTGTCTAAATCTCAAAGCAGGCGCTCATGCTCGTCGATTTGCACTTCGAGAAAACAGAGCACATGCATATTGCTAAACGTTCGTCGAAACGATTTTAAGCTGTGATAGGTCCACAACTTCATTGACGTGATGATTTATGATTCAAAAGGAACGACGTCATCGTGGAGCATACTGTTCTGCCGACGGGAGAAGGAGAAGGCGGCAGGACGGAGGACGCATGCAACTTGTAGTCAGAAAACCGGACGAGAATTGAGGAGGAGAGATCCAAGAATCAGCGAACACGATGATGGATCCAGCACTTCGTCTAGTGAAGGAGTCCAGTTGTAGCCGGTGGCTGGAAAGCGAAGGGGAGAGGCGGCGTCGCGGCGACGGAAACGATGACGGTTCCTTCCTCGCGTCGAATGGAGGCAATCGAGGAGTTCCCACGAAATCGTGTCATATTCCGTCGTATACTTGCCTTATGATTGGTAAGTTAAGTGGGACCCGAGTCTCTCCATCCCTCTTGAGACACAACGGAGCAGGTAAAGCAAGTAACGGAACCAACGTTCGGCCAGGTACGATGCCTTCCTGGTTTGTTTGAGCCGGGACAGCGAACAGCAATTCTTAAAAGGGAAGGGGGCGGTGCATTGCTTGACACGTAAGCTTCCAAAGATTCTAGATTTGCGGAGGACTTTTTAGGTCCACTGATTACTGACTAGATGCGGAGGAACAGGTTTTAATTGGCTGCATTCCTGGGCCCCTCATGCCTTTGCAGAGTTACACTCTGTTCGCTGCCAAACTTTAAAGCAAGTGATGCCTACGTGTAGGACTCGAGGAGTAGGACTGGATATAGATGCGTCTCCGAAAGGTCTGGCCATGGCCACCAATCCAGGAGGAGGTGACTGCTGATGTCATTGTCCGGCCCAAAAAGCTTCCAGAAGGGTTGGAGTGCTCCTTCAAATCAACTCGGTTCGGCTCGGATGAGTATCATAGCTGCGAACATTTAAACTATATATGCTTAATCAACCATTCGTCGAGTCTAACCGCTGTACACTAACCTCCGAACCTCGGGACCCAGTAATCATACCTTAGTACATAGAAGATGACAGTCTGAAACATAATCGTTTCAGTAAGCCGTCGATGAGTTGATCAAACAGGATTACAGGAACTAATGACTATCAATATAATCTTTTACATCTTTGCTGGTTTAGATATGCTTCAAATATTACGATAATTAAAGCTGATAGTCCAGCCGAGGATCAACCCAATGCCAAGCAAACCCAACCCCACCGAGAAGGCGACAGTGTGTCTCCCTATGTTACATTTGTTCCTCTTCCTCCGCCCTTTCTGCTCTCCGGCGGATAGCAAACCTTGCAACGGCATCCAAGGAAATAAGGGGACAAGAGTTGATATCTGGTCCTCTGATAGCTTGAGTTGCAGAGATAAGTTCTCCAGCTGTAGTATATGTAGCCATTGCCTGTATGCCAATAGATGAGATACTTGTCTAAATAACAGTTTGACCGCATGTTCCTTCTCCCTGTAAGCTTTTTGGGCTGACAGTTCAGCTTTTCTGGCTCGTGTTTGGGAATGGTGAAGTGCTTCCAGCAGCTGAGCTCTCGTGGGGTCAGGTTTCTCAGTTGTTTGATTACTTTCAGGTTGTCTATTTTCGGCACAACCTCCGTGGTAACTGCATAAGACTACAAAATCTTATTACAAGCATGAATCAATTCGAACTTATAAAATTGCCTAAAGTTACCAAAATCTTACACACGATCAGTAGAATAAGGTCAAGACTTTTCTTTGGATGTAAAACCAACCATTACATAGATATGCATTACATTGCGATGGTCACAAACTAGTTAAAAGTAATGTTCAAAAGCTTCTCGTGGCATAAATAGTTCTAATGAATTTCATGATGAGCATGGTATATGAGTGGTCAAAGGAACTGTATAGTACGTATTCGTGTTCTTCGTGATACCATAATTTGTATTCTAAAAGAAGGATCCAAGAAGTTAACGAGTATAGTTGGATTTAATTTTAAAAATTAGCACAGACTGCAAAGGAATTTGAGTGCCTAGAAATGAAAAAACAAAGTTTGGAAAAGATTTCTATAGATTCTAGTTTTGCTCCTTGAGACACGGCATATTTACAACTCAACTAAAATCAAAGAATTGATTCATTAACTTGATTAATCACTAATCTAACATGTCTAAATATTAACAGCTTGCTCCTCGAAGCAAATATTGTAGCCCTAAAGTTTATGTCCGAATCTAACCAATATAATCTTTTTCATATTCTTGGTCACAAATCTATATAAACTAGAAGATTGTCTCTTTAATCTTGATTTTATCCATCAGGTAAGTTAATGGTATTAGAAAATGATACCATCACACAAAACTCAAAGTTAGTTCAAGTAGAAATAAGTTAAGCAATCTGATATAAGAACCATGGAGTTTTACTAATCAAGAAAGGAGTTGTGCATCCTATTAAAATCAAGGTTAGTTCAAGTAGAAATGCACTAAGCAATCTACTAAAACAATCAGACTTTCACTTATTAAAAAAGAAGTTGAAAAGAGCCCTTGCCTATACAATTTCCTTGAATCGTGCTCCCCGTAGCATCTCTGACAAGGTGGTATATCCTTGTTGTCAAGTCTCCCAGAACTAGGAGCATCATGTGAATACTCATTGGCATCACACATGCCTGTTGTAGGATTTTTATCAAGTGATGATTGAAACACTCCATTGTCATCTGCTTGTTTAATACCAATTATCTGTGTGGGTTTAGGCAGATCACAATTCTCAATGTGAAGCAATGATTTTTGGGCTACCAACAAATACAGATCATCTTTATCTGTAGAACGCCACCATGGCTCAGACTTGTTAATGACAGCCCAAGGTGATCCAAGTTCCGATGCCTTGTCTATTCTTCTAGATGGCAATTGCTCATCCGGCTTCAAAACTATAAGTTCTTCTTCCTTGTAAGCAAAGTTCATGTCTGCCTTCCGTTTTAGAGGTTGTTGAGGATAGTTGGTCGTCATCAATATCTCTTTCACCAAAGTTTTGGAATTTTTCTTCATGAGATCTGTCGATACCATACAAGGAGATTCCAGAAAAAAGTCTTCCTTTTTAAGAACATCATCAATAGAGTCAAATGGCAAAGGGTTCCCAACGAACTTTGATGCT
Source organism: Kaempferia elegans (assembly GCA_037974815.1). Classification (NCBI taxonomy): domain Eukaryota; kingdom Viridiplantae; phylum Streptophyta; class Magnoliopsida; order Zingiberales; family Zingiberaceae; genus Kaempferia; species Kaempferia elegans. The sequence goes on from JBBPFQ010000032.1 coordinate 6,547,621, forward strand.
GGTGATATAGTTTCCAAACTCTTCTCGTCAGTTTCATGTTCTAAGGAGCTTAGATGACTGAAATTAATGTTTTTCAGGCACTCAATGTTCGGTTGCAGCTGAAGCCACCATTTTGTTTCAAATGAATTGTTAAAAGGAATGACCTCTGGGACAGAAGTTGTATCGGCACCACTTGAATCATGTTTTTGGGTAGATGACAGAGAAGAAGCCAACATAGCATCTTCCTGGACTGGACAATGGTTTGCAGTGCGGTGCCAAAGAACCCTTGCTTCGACAGCCGCCATTAATGGCTCATCTTCTCAAAATAGTTGCTTTGTTATAAAACTACCAAACAGAACAAGAAAACGAACTACTTAGGGGCTTTTCTAATCTAAAAAACTCTAGACTAAAGTCTAAAGGATTATGAGAACCATGAGGGTGAATACAGACGATATGATGATTGTTCAAACAAATCTTGTAGTTGAAACAAGAAATGAAGTTAGAGAAAACATAAGCCAGAGAGATGATTAAGAAATTATTAGAGAAGGACATGAGCCACAGTGATAATTATGAAAATGCATTAAACAAATACGAGAAATATTTTCTAAGACGCAAATCACTCAATGTGATCAGAGGTAATCAACCGAATGTAGACAGACTCATGAGACATTCATCTAAATAAAGCCACCACTTCCTTTCTAACAAGGAAAAGAATAAGAAATTCTCTTCAAATGAAATGAATTCGTATTCGGTAAATTTTAGTCAATAAAATGTGGTTACAAAATGGCTCCTTGGAAGTTTTCACATTGCTTTATTGCCAGTAGGTCACGTAAATGTTAACCTTCAAAACACTGTAAGATGAAGGCAGAACTATTAATTTGATAAACGGACAGGGATTTGCAGAAGATCTGAAGATAAAGGCTTTTTCACTTCAGGTAATTATGTCAACGGCCTCGAAGTTAAAGCAACAATTATAACAGCACTTTAGGGCAACCTTTAACAAACAAAGAATTCACTCTCGAAACCTGATGAGATCCAAAGAAACAGAAAGATGAAACCGGACAACATCCATTCACCAAAAGACAACATCTGCCTCATTAAATCGCCGATCGGAGACAAAAAAAAATGCTCGATAATATTTCAATTAAGCCAACGAGACCAGTGGGAAATAAATTTAACAAGTTTAGAACACGATACCACAAGAGGAAGTTGATGATTTGGTATTGTACCGAACAACCACCGTTGTTGCTTTCTCAAGACGGTGCTCAAAAAGGATGTTGATCGAAGGCGAGAAGAAAGAAACCACACAAAATCATTGAGGTCTACCGACTGCTTCCCCTCCCTCATCACTGGCATTTTCCCAAATATAAAACCACTATTTTAGTGGGTATCCATGAAATGTATCTGCACTCACCGATCCACCCGGAAAGATTACCAGCTTACGTGGTCTCTCCAAAAACGCATTAATTGTTTGGGTGTCATTGGACACGTCGGCACGACATGTCATGCATTGGTGGCTGCAAGTGAAGAGATTGCATGAGATATTCTGCCGTCCGTGAAATATCTTATGCTCAGCCGTTGATGGAGACGGGAACAGTCGGACAACCGTTGATCTATTGGACTGGGTTCAGCTCAGCTGTCGTAATCAATTCAGGAACAGGCTCTTCACATGATCGGGTCTCCTGTCCAACTTGCTGCGGTTTAGACACGTGCATCGTCGTGGGAAGTCTTGATTAATTGATGATTTCATTGGGGTTCTTTTTTTTAAAATAATAATCCAGCCATCGACACGAGGATAAATCGGTAAAAGCTCGACTAAACGACAATGGCGACGCTTCGTTTTCGTCTTTGACTTCGCCGCCAACTCACGCACACAGAAGTTTACTTTTCCTTCCTTTCTCCTCCAATCTCAACCATCCTCATCCTCCACTACAAATCCCACTCTCCACTCGTTGATTCCCAGTCTGCTGTTTCCGCCAGAATTAGGATCAAGGTGTCGAAGATCGAGGGACAGAGAAGAAGGATGTGCTGCGACTGCGACTGCGAGTGCCGGCCGCTGGGTTGGCTGCTCGGCCTCCCCTTCGCCTTCCTCTCCCTCCTCCTCTCCGTCGTCGGCGTACTCATCTGGATCGTCGGGTACGTACCTTAGTCGAAAAAACCCTAACCACCCTTCCTTTAGTTCTTTCCGATTAGATCCGTGTTTTGGGGAATTCGATCTAAAACAGCCAATTGAATGGAAGGGCTTCTGGATTGAAACTGATTGCAGGTTGCTGCTCTCGTGCATCTGCCCCTGCTGCCTCTGCGTCACCATCCTGGTGGAATTCGCAATCGAACTCATCAAGGCACCTCTCCATGTAATAAGGTGGTTCACCTCCCAGATCCCTTGCTAGCCTTGTTAGATCCATCAAGGCGCCATTCAACGCCATCAGGGATGGTTCACCTCCAAGATCCCTTGTTAGTCTTGTCAGACCCATAGCTATAATATTATGGAGATGGATTGTGTTCTGGCGTTATGATCGTTGATTCATGTCAAGACAATGTTTTTTTTAATTATTTTTTATTTTTTGATTTGTGAATTGATTCTTATCTTCCTTTCTGCTATGATCGAGTTCCTTCATTGTTGCAAGCGATTCAAAGCAATAATTTTGCCGTGTTGGTGTTGGTTCTTCTGTGGATGATTTGATTACTTCCTTGTGAGTTATCTATTAGTTTCCCAATCAAGTCCATTGGTAGTTTCGTGTCCGTATAAAGCATCTCCTCGATTAGGAATTTTGTTCTTCAGTAACGTGTTTTGGAGTGTAGTATCAGACACTCCTCGACCAATAATTCACTCCTGTAGGTCCGAAACTTGTGGCAGCCTGTACCACTTATCTAGAAAGTATCCATGATTTTTATTTTTTTTAGAAAACTCTCCACACTGTATATTTCTCACCTTCTTTATTTTTTATATACATAGCTGTAGTGGTACGGGAAATATTGGAACCTCATGTACGATCGGAGGGTCAATCATTTTACTGAGGTGGAGGTTAGGGTCCAGCCAGGCCAATCTGATTGAGTTATCCGATAGAAACATTTAAGATAAAAGACGGTCGAGCAGCCGATTGGATTCTCCCGATTCCGGGGGATTAGCTTCACCCAACTCATGTCTCCGTCCATCCAGTTCAGATACTTTCAACTGATTGAATTCTTCCGACCCGAGAGGTTTAGCTCCCCAAACTCCACTCCACTTTGCTTAGTCAATGTCTGTCAGTCCACTCTATTCAAAGGGCTCTGCTCCTTGATCATACTTTGTTCGACTGGAAACTCTCTCGACTCTTTAAAGATGAACAGACAATCTCCTCTCACCCACCATTCCATTCAGTCAGATCATACCGCCCAACTTCAAAGGCTCTGTTCTACCAATCCGTCTCTTCACTCTAGTTATGGCCGTTAATACCGTTGCACTTCTTTTAAATGGGCCTGGCCCATAATGTCCAACAGGCTCTGTGCATTTTGGGCTAAATACTGCAATAAATACAGTACATCGAGTGTCAAAGCACATGCGTGCGGTATATTGTACCCATACAAAATATGGTCGATGAAACTACTTGATAATACAATGATATGATATATTGCTTACTATGATAAGGCATCTAATTAATGAGGAGAGTATATCATTTCAGCATGTATGGAGCTCGCTATTAGGGATACAAGTATGCAACCAACTTCCGTACGGTTCATTCTTCTTTTTTCTCTACTAGCTTGAGCGTCACAATGACTGAGTTACATCCCTGGCTATCTTTCTAACGCTCCCTCTCCCGGCCTATCCCTCTCTACCTTATAGGTGTTGCTAATTCTAACCAACTTATAAGCTAGCTCACCATAGGGCAGTTTTAGTCCTAATCAGGTATGATCCTGTCTGATCGGATGATATATGGACACCGGGAAATATCGCCTCGTCACCTCGAATGGAGCCTGCTGATCTGCGCACACGTGGACAAGTAGACAACGTCAGCTTACCAAACAGGGATCGCCGCCCCGTGTTTGGTACTCCGACGCTCAAGTTAGCCCAGATTATCGGATATGAGAGAGGAAAGAAACTGGCAG
>JBBPFQ010000032.1:6587674-6602626 GCA_037974815.1 Kaempferia elegans
CCAGGTGATCTGGTCTCGGAAAATATAAACCAAACACTATTTTTTAAAAAATACGCATTTTTCAAAAAATAAAAATAGAAAATAAACAAACCAAATGCCCCCATAAATTCTTGGATAAGATGGCAAGTCTAGCATATTCAAGAAGTAAGTGACACTGCAAATAAAGCCAAGCAACCATTCAAACTGTCCTCCACAACTCCCACGTATTACCAATCAATGCCAACCACAATCTATCACGTTTCTTGCAAATTCATAATTATGCCACGACTTTCATATTATCACAATCTACATCGATAATGCTAACGATTTGCATGCACCATTAATGTCTTCTTACAAATTAAGGAAGATACACAGGTATTTCATTAGTTAATTACTGATAAGGCTTTTACCTCGATGGCTTCCAGCACCACATCCAACTATTGCCTTTAAAGATTAGGCTACGTACCTAAATAAGTATCTAATAGTCCTCCATATGTGCCCAAACAGCAAGTGTCGCACACATCAAACAAAGTTTTGCAGGCTTATTGATGCTTTGCACTCCACAAAGAATCCAAAAGTTTTGTTGGGTTGAGGTTGTTCTGCTCAATAATCCGACGTTTAAAATAGTTGGGTGCGACCTAGCTGGTGAGTGATGGCATCGAGGTGCCTATATATATCCTTCCGCACTTAGTAACTGATCGCCAACCGGAAACTGAACATGAACGCCCAATTGAGATGCTGTTTACACTTCCTGTTGATCACATCATTCTTTCTTTGCAGCTCGGAGGCTCGAGTTCTCGGTCACGCGGCGAGGACTACAACGAGACATCCAGAGGGGAGGGGTGCCGAGTTCGGGGGGAGAGCAAGGGAGAAAGGGACTTCAGAGCGTGTCTATGAGCCAGAGAGGATCAGCCCCGGAGGACCAGACCCTATGCATCACTAGCAAGTAGCTAGTGGACAGAGTATTGAAACAAAAGAGCTCTGTTTTGTATTGCCCGACTATTCTAAGCAATAAGCAAGGAATCTCTATGCTCTGTTTTCTCTTCACATTGCTAATACCGTTCCCATTCCTCAATGCTTTTTGATGCCTCAATCGACAAGTTCACAAGAATGGAAACAACCTACTATGGAAATATTTTTGATTCCTCATTATGGACAATCTAATTAAGAGTAGCCTTGAGGCAATTGGTACTTGTATAAATGATTATTTTAATAAATTTTGCTTAGCCTTTTATACACAAAGGACCGCATCAATAGGATAAATACCCCCGTTTTTTACCGCTTTAAGAGAGTGTGAGATCGCTCTAGTGGGATCGGTATGGTGACAGTTTCATCTTTTGGTCCAATAAAAAATTTATTGTTGGCCTTGAAGTAATGGTTTGACAACATAGTGCATTCTCAGTATCTTTCTCAAACATGTAATGACTAATGATAGAGTCCCAGATTTGATGAATTAATGGATGAATATTTCTTAAGGAGCGGTTAACCTAAGAATGCTCGGCGGCGGAGTCATCCATGTGGCAAAAGGCGAAATCGCTCGCCCCCAGCGCCTCCACCGCCCCCGCCAACCCGTCCCCAGGCCAACATGGAGGAGGTAAATCACGGGTGACTACTAGCCATAAGTGCAAATGGTTTAAGACATGGGGGAGGTATATGCTCGGGCACGTCGAGTTTCGACCTCTAGACCTCATGTGACAACCTCCTATGCCTTAACCATCACACCGCTCCGAGGGGACCTAAGAATGCTCGGCGGCATAGCCATCCATGGACTAGGGTGGGCTCTAGCCCCACCTAATTTTTTTTATTTCATTTGATTGATTTTTTTTTTCTAGCCCCATATATACTATTTCCAACCAATTACCATAAAAAAATTACCGGAAATAACTTAAAATAGAATATTTAGTAAGAAAGAGTGAACAATAAACCTTAATTCATACATGTCATACACGAACCTTTCTCCTTTGATTTCTATCATTTCATCAGTGATTCTTAGAGTTTAAGTCGTGAGATGTGTATATTCGAATCCTAGGAAAATCCCTGACTAAACTTAGTATGACCATCACCTCCCTTTAAGTTTTTTAGAGTAATTTTAGTAAAACCACCGTATGATCACTTTATTATGACTCAAATAGATTTTGCTTCATTTTTTTAGGAGTTTTCTACACGATTATAGATCCTTGAGTTTTTTTTTTCAAACGGTTGATTATTATAAATTTTATCTGCCCAATTTAATTAGCTGTGATATTAAATGTTTTGGAGCTCGATTTCAATTTATATTATTCGATTTGTGTGCTGCCTTGTAAAAATTTTACTCATTTGACTTAGTTTGATTTTCAACTGAGCTAATATTATTTATTGGCTATTTTAATATTGTGTGACTTTAAAGTACTTTTGAATCCCAACTCCACCCCTGCTGATAGCTGCCTATTGTGAGCCCTTCTAAATTTACCTAGATGGTCAGAAAAATCTGTGCGCCGAATCTATCTTCTGTAGGATTAATTACTTGTCTCCTCGGGGCGGTGCGATGGTTAAGACATGAAAGGTTGCCACATGAGGTCTAGAGGTCGAAACTCGGCGTGCTCGAGCATATACCTCCCCCATGTCTTTACCATTTACACTTATGGCTAGTAGTCACCCGTGATTTACCTCCTCCGTGTTGGCTCGGGGACGGGTTGACGGGGGCGCTAGGGGCGAGCAATTTCACCTTTTACCACATGTAGGATTAATTACTTAAGTTAAATATCTCATGCCAACTTAAAAAAAATTAAAAATATTATGAGGTGAACTAAATGGCCTGCGTTTAAAATTATCATTCTCCTATAAAACAAGTTGAATACTTGAATTACACATTGATGTCCAATTTTTTAATCGTTCGATCAGCTAATTAGGTTTATTCAGTCACCTTTGTATCGTGATTCAAACACTAAGATTGCTTGTAGACTCTTTTTTGGTCAGAAAAAGGCCAAAAGTAGCATGACTTTAATACTAACAGAAGAGCTTACGTTAATCATCAATTGGACTTTCAAACTATCATATAATAACATGAATGCACATACCTAATTTGATATTAATAACATTACAAAACAAATTGAAGAAACTTTTAAGTAAACATTTTGGACAATAGGCTTTAAGAAAAGTTGGCTAGCGTATTTAAATGGAACATAGTTTTGAAGCCGAATGCTTGCGTACTAATTAAATATATGATGTGAATTATTTGTGGCTAATTAAGTAGCCAATGATTGGGTCAAACTGATGTGGTTTTAGTAGTGTGACCGGAAATGTTCGGTATCGTTGCTAATTAATTAATTAATTAATTAAATGATTAGTAGAATAATATTTGTATATGGTTTTGTTCGTCCTCTCTTATTTAACAATGGCGATATATTGTAGTTGTGTTTGGTACAGTGAAATGGAACAAAGCATAATAATAATAATAAATGAATATGATATGAAAAGCAAAATGATTTATAATAATAAAAAATGAATATGATATGAAAAGCAAAATGATTTATAATTTTGTTTGGCCAATGAAATTATTCATCTAATATTGATTTGAATTCATTTAGATTCTGATTTATTTGCTTGGCTTAATTAGCCTTTTTTTTTACCTCATTTAGACCGATTTGTTTGCCTCTTCTCGAGTTCATTTGGCCATCTCGATGTTGTGCTCAACACGACCCATAATTAGACCATCTACTTGCGAACTGGGTTGAGCTAGATCTGACTTAGTTAATGCTATCGGGCCGATGGAGCAGGAACTTACTTTTGGTGGGTCGGGCCAATGGAAGCCCAACTGTGACACACTCCACACACATGTTAATGCACTTACAATTAAAAAAATATAAGTGCGTCATTTTTTATTTTTATTGAAATCGTTCAATGGGACGTTTTATTTTTATTTATTATAATTTATTTTCGAAAATTGTACTCATTTTTGACGCTGTTATATCATATAGCTATTACAACATGAGATCAACACAAATACATTTTTACTGTAGCAATCATAATTAATAAACTACTGTATTCAACATGATCGATGATGTTATACACTATAACAATATTTTGATTACCATCAACACTAATAACATTTTAATTTAGTAGCTATAATTCATAGATAATGTGATAATATAATGGTATAAGACGGACTTTCTAGATAACCGATAAAAAATTTCTACATCACCTCTAAAATTAATGAGATAAATTAAAAAAACTCTACTTCAACTCCAATCAATACGCATTGATATCTTTTTTTTATTAGCCTCTTTCATTATGTTTATAAATTGTAAATTTTTAAAAGATAACTGAGCATACGTATTATTATTGTGCCATAGTCCCGGGCAATACGTATTAATATCATATCATGTTATAGCTGGCCTTTTTAATTTTTATCCATTAGAAATCTTTCTTGATTATAGGGTTCAAACCCAAGCTTTAAATTCGTCTTAAATCAGACAAACAGTTGCCAAATCCTATCCATTAAATAAATTGATTTTATCCTTCTCACTTTACAATTCCATCCTTATCCTCGCCCACCAGCAAAACGAAAATAAAATAAAAAAAATAAAGTTTATTCCGTGTTCGCATGGATGTCTCTTCAGCACCATATACGTTAACCGACACCGTCTGTACTGATCAACCACAACAAGGCTCTTTGCCTTAATCCTTTCAGCCACTCTCATTGGTGTAAGTTGGCCTACGAAAACGTCTCGCGACGACATCTTAACCCTCGATTCGGTGAGCTCAAGCGCCACCCTACCTTCACCGCCTCACGGTCTACGACTTGCGGTCTGCGCCTCGGCGTCGTCGCCTGTTCATAATTCTACTTGCTGCCGAAGGCAAGCAACAACCTTCCTCATCTCCTTCCTCCCCTCTCTGTCTCGTCTCTCATGGCATCGGGTGGATCCTCTGGACGGGCAACCGCATCGGGCTCCAGATCGTTCGATTTCGGCTCCGATGACATCCTGTGCTCCTACGACGATTTTGCTGCCCAGGACACTTCGATTGGGAAGCGATCGGATCCCCCTGGGAAGGTTAGCGTCGCTCTTCTTTTCATTTTTGTATTTCACTTCTCGATGTGACAGTTTTGATGTCGTGGTTTTGGTTAGTTTGGATGATCCCTAATTTGTCATACCTGTCAATAGAATTAACTGTTTAGAGTCTTGGAGTGGATGCAGGATTCTATGTTTACCTGTAATTTGCATCTTGCGTCAAGTTTAATGCGATTGTTTGTTAAGGGAAAGGGGAATAGGGTTTCGTTTTCCTTTTCATCATATTCACTATTTTCTCGGAATTTGATTGGTTCCCGTTTCATGGTTAGCTGCGGATCAACTTTGGATATACATTACCACCATGGTATAATTTGGACAGTATGATGTCTTTATCTCACTTCTTCCATGTAATTTTAGATGGTAATCCGCTGTGTATGACAGCGTTTTGATGGATTGTCATGTTAACTCCTTGTGTATGGCTTATGGTGATAATAGAACTATTATATCTCATTTGTTTTAGTCCTTAATCTTCCAACGTACCTCATTTTTTTTTAAAAATTCCATCATCATTGCTGAACAGGATCTCCATGAGAATAGCATGGGAAGACCATTACTCAGTATCTATGAACAAGACGAGTATTCCAGGGAAGGTGTATTATCTTCTGTCGAGAAATGCATGAAAAAATATGCTGATAATCTACTCCGATCTCTTGATGGTGTCAGTGGTCGTTTGTCACAGTTGGAGATAGTTTGTTACAAACTTGAACGATCTGTCAGTGAGCTTCGAGCTGATTTTATTCACGATCAGAGTGAAAAAGATGTGAAATTCAAGTCTCTGGAGAAGCATCTTCAAGAAGTAAGTTAGACCTGTGATCAAATATTGTTCATTACTATTACGGTGATAAATATGTACCCCTTAGTTTGTGGGTACATTTATTCTTTTTTCAATTCCCAAAAGATGTGGTTCATGGCAATCAAATTAACTTTTTTCAATAAAAATAAATGACATGATAAATTCTGTTTTTTTTTTTAAAAATTAATCATGCACTAAAACAAGAAATTCTTTCTTTGTTTTATTTTCTATTCTCTCTTAAATTTTCCACATGTGGTCAACAAAAGGATTTAGGTTGCAACCTTTCGAATTTAAGAAGGCACATAGAATATTCCTAAACTCCAAAAGGTATTTATAATTTGGCCTTATCAGGATCATGTAGCGTCTTCCGTAAACTCAATTGGATAATAATTGTTTCTTCTTGAAAGTTTCTCTTACTGAAATGAGGAAATCTGTAACGAGCTGCCCATTATGGTACAGTAGAATGTTCAAATTTTTGTTGGATCATATTGATGTATCTTGGCATTATTTGGCATGATAATTTCTTAAGTCAGTATGTCTATCTGCATTATTGCTGAAGTATATTTATGTACAACATTAGGGATCCACTTGGTTCTCAGCCTTCCTCATAGTATCTCTTTGGTTGATATAACAGTCCAGCTTATTCGGCTATGATTATTTTTAGGTTTTACTTCTACATTAATTAATGAGCATATGATACATCTTTTATACAAACCATCATAGTATAGTTGTAAAGCCTCGACTATTCATTTAATACATTTTATAAACTCTACAGTGGGAAATCTATGTAGTGTTTCTAGGATAGCTATGTAGTGTTTCTTCATAATGCACAAGTTTTTCTATTTGATATATTCTAGATTTCTGTTCTCATCTAAAGCTTTTAATCAATATTGCACTATTCTTTGAGTAATATGAACACATTCTTAGATTCCATTGGGTTTTCTACTACTTCAATTACTAAATTGATTCAAAATATCCTTCCAGTTCAGTTTTTTCATGCCAAAATCTCACTCTTAAGATCTATTCATCACTTGGGACTCATTATTAACTTTACATTAAGGCCTATTAAATTTGCTGCCTGCAGTTTTTGTTGCTTGATATTTTCCATAGTTCGATTGGGCTTTAACATGGTTATATCAGTCAGCTTTGAGCCTATGTCAATAACTGATAAGACAGACAAATTATAGAAAAGCTTGATTTGTTACCAATCAATAGTATAATGACTAAATTGATACAAGATAAGAGATTTATGCATTATGACTAGCTGGACAATGACATCTTGAGTTGAAGGACCAGCGAACTAATATTTTGTGATTGTCACTATCATCATCATTGCAACACTATTTAGGTTCGTAAACAAATTGTATATACTTTATTGAGCTATGTGCAAAGCTATGCTATTAGTTTTCAAATTTTTTAAATTTTCTTTAGTACATTTACTAGAGTTTTTTAAATTTTAATCTCTCTATTTCTAAAGGGATTAGAGAGACTTGTCTTACATAAAATACAAGTAGGATGGTTGAAGTAGAGTAAATCATCAGATGTTCTATGTGATCGTAAATTACATCTAAAATTTGGTAGTTAGATCTGCTATGTTATACAGAGCTTAATGTTAGGCTATGACTCGAGCACACAAATAGAAGATGAGAGTTGTAGAGATGAGAATGTTAAGATGAATGTGTGGACATACGAGGATAGAGAGGATAAGAAATAAAAATATTATAGAAAAAGTCGGGATTGCATCTATTGAGGGAAAACTAGATATGTTTAAGATGGTACAAACATGTATCAGATGACCAATAAATGTTCCAGTTAGGCAATATGAAACTATGATCAATATACAAATCATACGAGGAAGAAGGTGATGGTTTAACAATAGAATATAATTCTTACATTTAAACATGTACCTCAGAATCCATTTTTTGTCATTTTATCATAGATTGGAGCAACGTGTGATTTCTCCAAGATGTAATACGTTTTCATTCCATCTATTTTGATAAAACCTCAAATATCTATTTTAACATTGTCATATATATTTCCTCAAGTTTTTTATATGTATTATTTTTTATTAATAACACTCTAATGAGTAGAGCAGGTCTTTACAACAATCCTATAAAACTCTCTCTTAACCATAATGTGACACGTCAATTACATAAGACTCTAGGAACTCTCCATTACGAACACACTCTTTATCCTGATTAACGATACATTCATTAATATATCCTTAAATAATAAATCAAAAGATATTTGCAACTCTTATAGAAGTTAATGCTTTTTTTATCTTATTAGTTACTCCCTCAATTATTTTCTTGTTATTTACATTTGATTTCAAACATTTAATTTCAATTCCACAATACTAAAACCTCTAATTCTAATTTTTTCCATAAAGGTTCAAGTTTAGTTTATTTACACTCCCATCAATTAGAAGGGATATTTATGCTAATAAAATACTCTAGTTATCTTACATGTTATTAGTGAGATCATCTTGTACATACACGAAAAGATATAAATTTAGAGCTAACCCTTGATGTTCAACCAACAATTATAGAAAGTTATTTTGCAACATTACCAAAAGTTCTAACACACTAGGAGCCTATTATCATACATATCCTTATCATATCAATATTATTATTGTTAATAATATTCTTTTTTTTTTCCTTTCTAAAACCCACGACAATAATTATCTCGCGAATTGGGACTAACATATTATTTTTCTAGATCAACATTTATCATATGCAATTTTTTCTTCTTTTCAATATTTTTTCATTAACTGTCTTATTAAAGAGGTAGCATGCTTAATCATCTGTGTATAAATCTAAATTGTTTTTCTGAAATGTTTGTTTCATCTCCTATGCTCCTCATAATAGAACTTCCCTAAAGTTCGATGGTATAACTCAATTTCATCCTTTAGAGTTAGAACAATATTTATATGTGACATTTTAAAATAAATTGATACTAAACAACTTTTCCTCCATTTTTTTTTGTCATTTTCTTCATTCTTAAAATAATAACTTAATTAACCAATATTTTGTGATAACTCTTCATCCTGGTTGCATGATATTCTTTGCCATTCTGTCCATAAGAATGAGATTTTTGTAAAGGAAGAGGGATCCTTGGAAAGCAGTAGAGACCATTTATTTGCTCTTTGATGAGGCTTATTACTCTAAATACATCCAAAAATCAGAAGTCCCGTGTTATTAGGGATTGACTAGATGGAATTAAGCTGAAAAGTCCATTTATATGGTCTTTGATGCAGTTCACTATAATAAACACAGCCAAAAAACATGAATCCCATATTATTCTGGGTTGACTACATGGATTGCCTAGTCTGCCGAGCCATTGACCATCTCATCAGTTGTATCAAGGTAATGCAAACTCCTTTCCCCTATCCTTGAACATCTCTTGCCTTGACTATAACTCCTTGCACCATTAAGCTTGGTTGATAAACTGGGGGAACTGGCGCTTCAGCCTCTTTAACTCCACACTTGGCATGCATTCTCTCACTTCATTCTCTATCAAAGATAACCTAATTACATATTCTGTTCTTTCACATCTATCTGGGTGTTGTCGTCAAAAGATGATAAATAAACTTTTGATTCTGTTAGAATTACTGTTGCTTTTGCCTGATAAAAGTTACAAAACAAAGGACCTCAATATATGCATAATACTTCTTTTTCTCCTGCAAATAGGAATAGATTTTTTTTTACATTTCTCTGCATTATCAAGCACAAAAGTGTGAAAAATGATGCTTTTCAGTGGACAACGCTGACATTGTATGCAGAATTTGCCATATTTTATATCTGCCCAAGATGGTCTTAAATTTACTTTCAAGATATTAAGTGATTAACATGCATATCCTCCTATGAATACCCTTGAAATTCATTAATTTGTGTCTCATCCCACGCCGTGAAGCATAACATAAAACTTGATTCCTGTATCTGTTAAATCCATTTTTCTACCATGTTCACGAAGAAATATTATGTCTTTAATTCTTAGAATTTTCTTTAGTTCTTTTCATTCTTCCATCTGTTCCATTTTCTGGAAGTCAGCAGATTTTGTTTCTTTGTACTTTTCTGTTCAGGTGCATAGATCTGTTCAAATTCTGAGAGATAAGCAAGAACTTGTTGAAACTCAAAAGGAACTAGCCAAACTTCAACTAGTGCAGAAAGAATCTACAGAAAAGAATGAGAATGCTAATGCACGAGCGGCATCAGAGCCAAAAAGCCAGAATGACAAACCTGACACTGGAAACCAACAACTGGCACTTACTTTACCTCGTCAAACTGTTCCAACAGTGCTTCCTGCTGGAAATTCTCTGCCAGTCCAGCAATACAAAGAACTAGCTATACCCCAGCAAGCACCTGTGCTCCCCAATGTACAACAGGACCAAATTATGACTAGCCAAGCTGCCAATTACTATGGTCAGCATCCAACAGTTCTGCAAGATCAACGCAATCAACCTGTCCAGCCTGAGCAGCAGTACATGCAGCCGAGATCCCAGCTTCAGGACAGACCAATTCAGGCACCGCCACAGCTGCCAGTAAATCAGAACCAGCCTCCATCTTTTCCTCAATACTTCCAACAACTTCCTCCACAGACAGATCAGCAGCTGCCACAACAAACTGCTGCACAGGCTCAAATCAGACCACCTCCACCATCATATACCCCTTACCCATCTCAGCCTGTGAATCCTTCTGCTGAAATGTTTCCTAGCAGCATGCCTATGCAGGCTCCTAATCCAGCAATTCCACATTCTGGAGGGATACGCCCCGAAGCTTTTGCATATGGTTATGGAGGGACAGGAAATTCGGTGTCACAGCCATCTCCTCCTTTGCATCATGGCATACAGCAGCCAATGCAGCCTCCAGTCAGCCAGAGCTCCTTTGGGCCACAGCTAGGCAAGGGTGGTGGGTACATGGGCAATGCACCTTATCCACTGCCATCCCACAATATACAAGGAGGCTACAACACAGCCTACAGCTATCCACCAAGCAACCTTCCATCTATTAGGAACCAGTACGACTCCCAGTTCATCCGCAATCACCCCTATGGAGAAATGATTGAGAAAGCTATCAGCATGGGATTTGATAAGATTCAGGTTATAAGCGTTGTCCAACGGATGAGCGACAGTGGGCAGCAGATGGATTTTAATGCTCTGCTCGATAGATTGAATGGACAATCTGGTGGGATTTCTGCAAGAGCATGGTGAGAATAAATGGCTGGTGCTTCCGTCTGTTTTTTGTTTATCAATGTCTCCTGTACATTAATAATCTCTGTGAGTTCATGGCGTTGTAGATACAATTTGTATTCTTAATGTCTGAACCTTTATCAATTTGCCACGTGAAATGTCGAGAATTAAAAGTTAAACATCATATCGAGTAATTTACCGAATTTTCTTTTATTTTTTTATGCCTGGACCTTTGTCAATCGTTACATGAAATGTCGAGAGGCAAACATCCTATCAAGTAATTTGCTGTGGAGCTTGAGTTAATTTGTAACATAGTTGGGATAGAGTTCTGTTCTGGGCGGACTTGGCTGTCCGATTTGGCATGGAGTAGCAGGTAGATGTGCCTGGCTCCTGCAATCCGTCTTCTTACAACGTTAGTGCACGCCTAGCCTAGGTTGCATCTTTCCCTTGGTTCATTATGCTCTGAATATGTCTCATGTTGACCGAGAGACAGATTGATAGAGAACTGAAAATATGTCCGTGTTGATCCAGAGACATATTGATAGAGCATGAGAATGAGCTAATTACCATTTTTTTACCACATTATGCT
Source organism: Kaempferia elegans (assembly GCA_037974815.1). Classification (NCBI taxonomy): domain Eukaryota; kingdom Viridiplantae; phylum Streptophyta; class Magnoliopsida; order Zingiberales; family Zingiberaceae; genus Kaempferia; species Kaempferia elegans. The sequence goes on from JBBPFQ010000032.1 coordinate 6,599,272, forward strand.
CTGAACATGTGGCCATGGTGGCCTATGCTAGCGTACCCTGCCTACTATCAATGTTTAGGGCGAGGTCATCTTAAACTTGTTTCAACAATGGCCATCTTACTTGTGCTCATTTCCTTTGTTTTCTATCTTGCTTGGGAACCTACGCATAACTGCTCCCTCCCTTGTGTTTTTTTATGAGGACCGACTAATTTTAAAAGTGATTGATTTAGTTTTATGAAATTTTTTTATTATTCAACAGAATAAATCGAAAGCATTTATAGTTTGACATCTAAAGGCTAACTGCCTCTTATGCCACATTATGCTCTGAACATAGCCGTGTTGATCTAGAGACGGATTGATAGACAATGAGAACGAGCTGATCATCTTCTTTTTTTTGCCACATTATGCTATGAACATGTGAGGGCAACATGCTAGGGCCATGGTGGCCTATGCTAGTGTACCTTGCCTACTATCGATGTAATGCTCCCTCCCTGGTGTTTTTTTATGAGGACCGACTAATTTTAGAAGTGATCAATTTAGTTTTATGGAATTTTTCTATTAGCCATCAGAATAAATCGAAAAAAATTTATAGTTTGACATCTAAAGGCTAACTGTCTCTGTGTTTTTTTTTTATGAGAATCGATTAATTTTGAAAATCATCGATTTAATTTTATAAAATTTTACTATTAAACATCCGGATAAATCAAAAAATATTTATAGTTTGACATCTAAATGTTAACCTTCTTAAAGTTGTTACTCTAAAATTCATCGCATTAGAGAAAAATCACTCTTTCTTGAAGTTTAGATACTTATTAATCGTTGAAATGTCTGTACCGTAGCCTTAGGGGTCAACCGCCCCCTTATTTTAACTCTTGTAAGAGAGTGTCCACAGTCAATTTAGACATGGGTACTCAAGAATCTTTATATATTTTCCCGATTTAAGTCAGATATAATCCAAAACATATATTTAAATAGATTTAGATAAGGAAAATTGGGTTATGCATAACTTTGACTTCAAATAGTATCCAAAAACATGAATATCTGATCCACTGCAATGTAAAGCTGCTAGCTCTATTCAATGACAAGAAGAAGAAAACAACCGATCTCGCAACACGCGTTTACCTCCAATTAATGCACGATGTGTTATTAAAGAACCAGTTGCTCCGAGTCTAAACAAAATCATACATAGTCCTGAAACGCTGCTCGCAATTATACAGCAGCAAATTATGTTGCTGAAAGCGTCAACTGATGGAGAAATGAAATGCATCTGCAGATATTCAGGAGCTATTGTCGAGCAGACTGCATTTGTTCAGATGATGATCTCGTGGGTAGAACAAGTGATTCAGCAATGGTTTTCACCTCAGCGATCATGGCAACCACGTCGTTAAGCCGATTCACAGCAGAACCCACGCCCTGCGATCCATTCATATAATCAAGAACGCAAAAGAATCTGAAAGAGTCTATGTTTCTTTCACCAGTAGCAGATAATGATAGATTGGAAAGAAAAATAACGCATACCACACCAGCTGCTCCTGCTGTTAAAGCCATAGGTGCAGTAACAGCGCTCAATCCAGATGAGCACATGACTGGAATATGAACTGCTCGGGAAATGGAGTATGCAGCTGCTAGCGTTGGTGTCGCCTACATTTTAAAGAGGAAAAAATATCACATTTTTCATCACAAGTCTGCTAAGATTTCTTATTCCTACCGTTGTTACCTTCTCGATCAAACCAAGGACACCAGGTTTTGATGGACTTGAGTATTTCCCTCCTTCAGTTTGGATTATATCAGCCCCTTCCTGTTCCAGCAACTCTGCTAGCTTCACCTTTTTAAATTGAAAAAAAAAGGAGAGAGATTGCGTCACTCGAGCCAACAAAAGTATGCAGGTACTAACCACTACCTATCTGGTAATAGCTGGCGCTGACACTACAGGTAGAATGATAAAAAGAATTCTTTGAGACTGTATTCCTTGATCTCCCTTAGGTTGTTGACAAATTTGATCCTCGCTTTCCTATTCGGTATCAGTCGGCGCTACCAGAGAACAAACATTCTCTTCATAAGGTCGAGTCCTTAACGTGCCAACTAGTCACTTCCATGGTCGATTTCGACCACAATCGCAAATAGAGTTGTTTGACTAAATGTCATCATGCTACACTAAGTCAGTGAATACCTACTAGACAGGTATAGACTATAGAACACTATAAAACAACTCATCTTATCCCTGGTTCCTTTAAATTTTCAAATAATATTTATTATTTTATGTTGTATATATCTTACATATTGTGTTAGTGACAAATCTCAGTTTGAGAGGATTTATAAATGAGCTACCTGATCAGGGAGACTAAGCATGTGTGGCACGGTTACAGACAGTGTAATGGATGGAAGAATCCTTCTAGTTTCTCTAGTGAGCTTTAGAATCTGACAATGGCACCACAGAATAGTGCCGAGATAGAAATAGATGAGAATACTTGAGGAACTGCAAAGAAAAGTATGGCCATCATGAATTCATGATTCATATACCTGTTCAGGGGAAAACTGAATTCCCATCTCGTAGAAAGAATCATAATTTCCAATCTCCACCTGCATTTAGCACAAGGCTTTTAATGTTGGTATGGCAAACAACCTGATCGAAACCAGTCAAGTTCATCGCGTCCTAACCATTTGGGCACCTGCTTCCACTGCAGAAGGAAATGCCAAAGGGTCTACAGAGGAAACACAAATCTGCAGAAACAACATCATCATAAGAAAGAAGAGCTGTGGTATCTGCACTCATTTGTTTGACATACTGATGCACCAAAAATGCTATAATGAAAACCCTGAAAATCAGATCACGCGCAAGAATTACCGGTAGAGACGTCAAACCCAGAGCAAGCTCTACCAATTCCCGGTCACAAGCTATATCGACATGTGTTGCACCTCCCTGTCATTCACGCAACACAATGAAGCGTCTCAATAGTCATTAAAAAGGAAATAGTCGGGCAAACCTTCTCTGCAGCTATGACTACGGAGGCAACCTTATCCTTGTCGAAATTTTGAAGTCCTGATATGATCTGCAAAATGGCATGAATAACGAACGCAAATTACTAAGCACAGAGAACTTAACGGATAACTTAACCTTGAGTGCTCTCCTCTCGCGGAAATCGCTGAGAACGGATTCCTTGGTGGTCGAAAGCGAGGCTCTCGGGGCCGCCGAAGGCCGACGCTTCGGTGGGCAGCGGCGGCCGCGGCCTCCAGTCGCCTGACGAAGGTGGCGGACGGTAGTATCGGCGCTTCCGTGGGGGAGGACGACTGCCATCGCCGCTGCGTGAGCCATTTCCACCGGCACTTCTCTCCTGTGTCCTGCGTCACGGGTATGTGAAACGAGATAAGATTGAGC
>JBBPFQ010000032.1:6605053-6617253 GCA_037974815.1 Kaempferia elegans
ACAAAACCTTATCCACTTGGTGGATTCAGCTATATGGATCATTGTACGCCATTGGATTCTATTCCCTATTATATCATTATCTATATTTAAATAAATTTTATCTTGTTTTATTGTTGTTAACTAAATCCTTTTTTTTTTGTTAGCCTTCCTCTCCCTCGTTTGATGTATGTATTTATCATAGTTTCACGTCGCCTAATTGGGACATTTATTGACCGTTTAAGTACATGTTCTGTCCATCCTTGTATATCCACACCCATCTTAACATTCTCAATTCTGCAAGTTTCATCTTTTGCTCATGTGCCTGAGTCATAGCAACATTTAACGCCATATGCCACTTTCCCCTTCTTTTGTATCCAAGTTTCAATATAATTGTTTAAAAGATTTATTTTTTTCTTCATTCATAGTTTTCTTAGTCTTTTTCTTGGCTATTATATATTTTTTAAAGTTTTTTTTTTTTCATTTTTACAAATATATAATTCCGTATAGGTTATTCTTTTTTCCTTCACTTTCTCATGTACTTTGTCATTCCACTACCAAGATTCCTTACTTGGTGGTGCATGCCCTTTGACTCATCAAGTATCCTTTTGGTTACTATTTTCAACTTTGATATCATTTTATCCCATGTCATATTAGAGTCGCAGTATATTCCACCTAATGCTTGTACTCCTACCTTCTCCTTAAATATGCTTTGCGTCCTATCATTTAACTTCCATCCCTTAATTTTAAGAGTCGTGTATATTTTCCTTCTATCGATACTATCATTAAGGCGTATATCCAATACTACTAACTTATGTTGGATAGTTAAGTTTTCTCTAGGAATGACCTTACAATCTTTACAATCTTTCTATCTCTCTTCCTAACTATAAAAAAGTCAATTTGCGATTTATTATTCCTGCTTTTGGATGTGACCAAGTGTTTTTCTTTTTTTCTTAAAAAACGTATTAACTAGTATAATGTCATATGTTATCGCAAAATCCAATTTAGTTTTTCTTCTTCATTTCTTGTTCCAAACCCATAACTCCATGCAACCTTTCATATTCTTCATTTTTCACTCTAACATATCCATTTAGATCGCCTTTTATTAAAATCATTTCACTTGACAGAATGTTTTTTAATACCTCATCAAAGTCGGCCAAAAATCTTGATTTGATTTCTTCATCTAATCCTACTCGATGTGCATACATGCTAATTACGTTCATAGCTTCTTTCGTCACTACTATCTTGAGAGATAATTTTATCTCCCTTTCTAACTACAACAACTTCATATTTTAACGAACTATCTAAAAAAAAATGCCCATGCTATTGTACTATAACTTAAAACCCGAGTTCTCTACCATTTTGCCTTCTCGTCTACCCATTTTGTCTCTGGTACACACAAAATAATGAACATCAACCTAACTTCAAATTTTAACATTTTTGACTTATGTCATTGTGAGGACACCATCATTGTGAGGATTCTTATAAACAATAGGATAGTTTGAGGTGAGTTTCTCAATTCACAGAGGATTGGTATTTTGAGTGCTCCAACAGTCACTTTTTTGGGAATGGAGAAACCAACTTATGGGTGGGGTTTCCTCTTAACCAGCTTCCATTTCCCTCGTCTCTTAATACCTCCCTTCATTTACAAACATTTACTAGATGTGAAAGGCACTATCTTCGTCATATGAATAGTTTGAACAACTTGTTTTGTTGAGTGAATATAAATTAGTGAGAATGCTCACTCTTGGCAAGAGATCCTCTTTTCGTTCTATTTCCTTTTTATTTCCTTTTTTTCTTTGGATGTAGGGCTAGAATAGATTTCACTTTTGCTGTCTTCTTCGAATGATCTCAAAGTAGAACATGCATGTTGCGTGGCATTACACTTTCAGACTAGTCACAGTAGATAGATTTACTTTTGTATTAATTTATTGTGTTCATATCCTAGGACAATTACATGTTTGTTATGTTCTGTTGATAACTTGATATGTCAATTTGGTTAGTGGTAATTAGTAATTTAAAATTCATGTTCTAATTACCATTTGAAATATAAATTATCTGACTCTGATATTTGAGTTGTAAGGGAAGAACTTATGTTAACAGAAAAGAATATGAGAAAACCAGTCATTCTTGTTAATTTGTTTTCTCAGATTCATGAGGACCTGAATTCTGGAAAGCCATCTGTCAGATTGCTGTATGTGACTCCAGAGTTGGTTGCTACAATTGGATTCATGACTAAGCTTAAAAAGCTTTATGAAAGAGGCCTTTTGAGTCTTGTAGCAGTTGATGAGGTTCAGGCACAATAGATTTGGTGTAAGCAGGAATATTTTGCCTGCTTCTAATTGTTGTTTGCGAACCTAATAGTCAACTCTGTGTTTACAGGCCCATTGCATTTCATCATGGGGCCATGATTTCAGGTTAGCAACAAAGGTTTTCAATATGGATATTGTATTATTGTATAGTCAATGGCCTCAGTATTTTACAAAATAAGAATCAGGTTGTCAATAGAGGTATAATATTTTATGTTTGAGACCTATTAGCCTATCAACACATTCAACATATGTTCTTGCATGCAGGCCTAGCTATCGCAAGCTATCTTCACTGAGGATACACCTTCCAGGTGTCCCAATTCTAGCTTTAACTGCCACAGCTATTTCACAGTGAGTTAAATTCTAACTTCTAAGGAGAAATTCCCACTAGTAGCATTTTAATTTCTACAATATATCTGTCTTTTGTTTTGATCATAAATTTTCAACTATTCTCTTTTATTTCCAAGTCAAAGAATACCTTACCTGTGTATCTTGAAAATTAAGATCGTGCTTTGTTTGTTTCATGGAAAATTAGGATTGCGCTTTTGTTTTGTTATATCAAAATTGTACTATTCTAGATGAGATAAAGTATCAGTTCGCCACTCACAATATACATTGAAATACTGGCATGCTACTGGAATAATATGATTCTAGTTAGTTGAAACTCCGACATGTTTTGAGATTTTACTTCCTATTACTCTAAACTATTTGATATCTTAAATTTTATAGATATGTAACTTCTCTATTTTTCTTAAACTCTTACTTTAAGATGCATATATGGAACAAATATTGTTATAAATATTATTGAAAATAGGGATTCTTGATTTTTCAAATGAGTAAATAGCCTTAGTTTGTACTTGATTTTTAATTTGGTGAATATTTATGTTAAAATTTATTGATTATTCATAATTGAATATTTTGGTAGTATTAACTTCAAGTTTTGCTGTGATGCAGAGTTGAGAAGGATGTAATAGAATCACTATGCCTTCGACAGCCATTAGTTCTAAGGGCTTCATTTAATCGACCTAACATTTTCTATGAAGGTAATATCATATGGTGAAAACAAAACTGAGAAGCATGCTAAATTTACCTTAATTTTTGTTTTTTTAATTGATTTTGTTTTCTTTGTTAGTTATTCAAACATTTTCTACTAGCTTATGATATTTTGCGCTTAAATGATACTTGTCAAAGGTAGCCTTCTCAATGTGAAATTGTTTTACAGTTACAAATCTTGTTAGACATCATATCTTAAAATTTTTTAATTCCTTTTCTGTTATTTTTGTCTGAGCAAAAATAAAGTGTGAAATGCTTTCATTTTCTTTTGTCAGTGGTTTATATCATTCATGTTTTATTATTGCAGTTCGATATAAAGACCTCCTGGTTGATCCCTATGCTGATCTCTCTAATTTATTGAAGTCTAATCAAAATGCTTGCTCAATTATTTATTGTCTTGAGCGTGCCTCCTGCGATGACTTATCAGCTTACCTGTCAAAGAATGGCATTTTGTCAGCAGGTATGTCTCTTGGGTTAAAATGCTAAGCATTCGATTCCGTTGCGATAATTGTAAGCACTAAAAGGTACCTAATCTAGTATAACAATAGAAATAATATACATGACAAATTTAATAATCTAGTATAATTATATCAATATATATGACAAATCTAATAATCCATGTAGGATTATATAAATATTAAAACACCTCTTCCTCAAGGTAAGATTTAAATATAATTATGCTTACTTGAAGCTCAAAGTAGGAAATTTAGTATGTGTCCTAAGGATGGAGATTTCTTAATTACCACAACTCTAGTAAATTATAATAAACTCCAATATGCTTTTTTTATCGCAAGATATTGAATTGTTCAAAACATAAATGACTTTGTTAGGTTAGCACATGGTTATAGATATCTTATGTCTGAGCCTTAAGCCCATATGCATCCATGTCTCACAAATTGGATGTTCATGACTTTATACTATGCTTAACAAATTGGATGAGCCTTAACATTCTTAACATTGTAATGAGCAATAACTTTGCTTAACTTCTCAGTATGATTGGTTCCATCAATACAAGTACAGTAATACTATTATCTGATGCAAAGGGTCGTTATGCTAGGGCAAAATGCCCCCCGTGGTTTGCCTATATCTTGCTGTGGGGCTGGAGATAGTGGGCTATTGGGGTGAGCGATATCACCTTTTTGCTCCAAAATTGCTATTATTTGAAGCACTTGCATGCATGTAAATATAACCGTATCAATATAGTTCTATCTTATACTTGCCATACCATGGCGAGGTGGATGAGTTGGAGGTTGGTCTTGACTTGAACCTGTAGTATCACTCAGATCCAAGTTTGATGTTGAGATCCCACCTTGATCTTGTTGATCCTCTTTCGCATCTAGGCAATCCTTCAAACATACACACATCTTTAATGCATCTTCTTCAAGTGATTCCTCTTCTTGTCCAAGTTTAGTTATTGCCACTAAAATAAGACTTGAATGCCACTATACACATGAGAATTGTTAGTACATCACGAGCAATAACAACAAAACCCGGACACATGAGATGGCGGGCAACCTTTTCTTCATGTGTTCCATCATTAAACCTCTATGGGACAGGAATCAAAGTTGGCTACACATTTGGGCACAACTTTGGGACTGCTGCAGCCTTGTTGGAGAAGTTCCAACAGCGATATCATGGATGGAGCATGCTGAACAAAGCTCGTTACTTGGGTGTATCTTGTATGATCTATTTTATTTGGCAAACCCAAAATTGATGTCAATATAAAGGGGATGTGCCGAACATTGAGAGGATGTTTAGAAAGGTTCAAATGCATGTCGGTGGATTTTTTAGTGTTCCTCATGTAAGTGCTTGATCCACTTTAATACTATACCTCCCCCATATCTTGACCATTTGCACTAATGACTAGTAGCCACCCGTGAATTACCTCCTTCGTGTTGGCCTGGGGACGGGTTGACGGAGGCGCTGGGGCGAGCGAATTGCCCTTTGCCACTTGATCCACTTTAATACAATTTACCTTTATTCAACAAAAACAAAACCTGGACACATTGATGCATGCTTTTTTTCACTAATTTAATTTGTGTAAGTGTTCAATCTTCGAAATCACTGATGACTACAAATGTAGTAGAAAATATAGTCAAATCCCGCGAATCAAATGAATAAAAAGTAAAAGTGCTTTATTTATCTTGTCCTTAAATAAAATGTAACATGCTAATATTTACCTAACTTACAAACCTCATAATGCAAAATAGGAATACATTTCAAAGATATAATTTCACATGTCCAGGTGACAAGCAACCTAAGCATATGTGCTATTAGTGTTTTGTATCTAGATACCTAACAATACTTGAAAGAGAAAAAAATAGCTAAGATGGAAGTATTGAAAACTATGACTGTCATAACAGTTTTCTTATTTCTCTTTTTGTTTGTATAGTTTACCATGCTGGTTTGAGTAGCAAATTGCGAACTAGTGTATTGGGTGACTGGTTATCTTCCAAAGTTCAGGTTGTTGTTGCAACAGTAGCTTTTGGGTATGTCTTTTCATAATCAATATCATGAATCTGTATGATTTCTTCTTGCTTCACTCATTCCTTTATGTGAATCTATTGGTAATTTGCTAATTATTCTACTTGTAGATTTCAGTTATTTATGTATCACTTGTTTTAGTTAACATGTGATTAATGGTCTTGAAGCATGTCTCATATTTGTGCGCAAGGAATTCGTCAAATATGATGTATCTTTAATAAAGTATATTACTCATATTAGCAGTGTCAACCAATGCGCTAAGTTGTTAGATTATTGTTATTCACTTGTGTTTATTTTACACTAAACCGTTGTGTTTAATATATTAATTGAGATGATGGTCAGTTGTGGGTATGATTGATTCACTTGTCAGTCAGCTCAATTCTATATTTACTTTCTCACCAATTATTCAGTAACTGTTGAGAATCTCTTTGTAAATATCTATGGTGCAGACCAATATGTATATGAATGATGCTATAAAATATATAGGTGGAACTATAGAAGAGGACTATCTAGTTCATTTAATTGAATCTACCCATTTACACTAACAACATTGCTGGTATGTTTTAAATCTTCAAATTTCAAAACAATTTTACCCTCCTTTACACCTTTTAGCCCCCGCCCACTCCCTTCTAATAAAATTCAGTGAAGCTCCTATTGTCATTAAATAATTAAGCTTTCTTTGTGATTTAACATACTCTTATTGGGCCTATCTAGTAACATACTCCTATTAAACATTTAATAAAGTCTCACCGTGTCAATCTTTTGGATCTAAAAGATCAATTGATCACTACTTCAATTATAGTACATTCCAAATAAATCATAGAGGAAAGGATTCTTGATGTTTGATTATGTTGTGGCCTTTGGGATTTAGCTACCAGTGTAAGGAAAAGTCAATGTAATTTTGGTCATCCGATATGACATACCTAATATTGTTAACACCATAGGTTTGTGTGCTGCGTTTTTGCCAATAATTGAGCTTTGAGTCTGGCAATTGTGTCATCATAGTTATTTAATAATACTTATCCATATTCACCCAACAATATTCTTGCCAGAAGGAAGAGTGATAATTTCTCATATACAGTTTAAAATGTAATGGTGTCGTCTCATCAATCATATTTTGTGTTCACGATGGATATACTGTGGGGGAATTTTAATAGAATCTAATATTGAAAGAAATATACAATATTGTGAAGTCAAAGAAGCAAAAGAAATGGTATGAAAAATGGAGGGAAGGTTTTGCACTTACAAATACCTTTTCTTAGAGCTTTAGGAAGGTCAAGTTCTGAGAGGGCGACATGATCTTGGATTATGGAAGGTTTTGCTAGCATAGCAGAGTGTAATGTAGTAGCTGCAGTAGTCTTTCTGATGGCCATCTATTGTATGTTTATAGTAGCAGAATCTTTGGTATCTATTGGTCTAGATTACAAGATGGTGGAATAAACAACGAAGTGGGCATGATAATCACTTTAGTTATCTCCTTGAGTATGGTAGGTGAGGTGGAGAAAGATATAATTAGGGTTGATATTTGGAGAAAGACAATCATGATTCTTATGCGACCTATAATATTTTGAAAATACACTGAGTTGGAATGTTGGATCATTATGCCTTGCCTAAAAATAAGAGGGGAAGTCTCATAACACGTTACTAGTTCTTCAGGTGTTTATCTTCTTCTTGCTAATGAATGAATATCAAGATTATTTTGTAAGATAACTGATCTTAATTTAAGAAAAAGGTGGAGTACCACAAATAGAAAGGAAGCAGCAAGGTTCTTGGGGTCCCAATTAAATGCACAGTCTTCCTTTTTTAATACTGTCCTGTTGTGGTACATGAGAGCAAGAAGACTCATGGAGAATACCTTGACTAGCGAGAAAAAAGGCCAAAAGATACTAGAGAATTATTCTTTGGAATTATTTATAAGAATAAGGTTCTAAATTATGTTTTTATTTTAACAAAAAAAAAAAAAGGAAGGAAAAAAAACTTCAGATTGTTCCATAAAAAGAGCCAAGTCAGTCTTGAGTAAATTATCGATAGCTAAAAGAACACTAAAGCTAAATTTAAAATGACAGCACTAGGATACATATCAAAAAATTTAAGAAAAAGGTGCAAGTGTACATTTAGTGACTTGACTATGGAACACGGACTGGAAATGCTATCTAGTTTATAGGATTTACATTCAAGACTTTTTAGATTTGACAAAGTGATAATACCTTTTGTACATTTTGCAACTTAAGATGGCTCAAGAAGAAGTGCCTGCTTCTGAGGTGGATGAATGTGCAGACACTATTAACATATATAGAATTCCTGAGATTATGTTCTGTACTAACTATCTCTCCACTCTACAAATCCTCAATGATAAAGATTTTTGTGCAATTCAATCACTTAGTGAATTTGGTCACAGATAATAAATTTGGAAAAAAAATAAATTCAAACATATAGAGGACACACATGACCAATACCCTTCATTGATGAGAGTGATCCATCTGCTAGGGGAATATTGGTAGGAAGAGATGGTGTAAAGCTAGAGAAAATGAACATATTCTCAGACATATAACCAAAAGGTCTCAAGTCTAAAATCCTGGTGTTAAACCTAGCAATATATGTCATGCAAGCAATTCAGTTACCTTGGTGAATCATGGAAGTCATGGGCATGAAAGGTGTGCACTAAGAAGCCTCGAGTTGAAGCTAGCATCAGTACCTACTGGTACAGTGTTTTAGAGGGCTTTTGCCAAGAATATCTTGTCATTGAGTCTATTCATCTTGCTAGTGGTGCCTAAAACTTATGGTGGAGAAGGAAGCTTGCAGATGATCACAGGATTTCAGGAAGATCTACAACAAAAGAGGTAGGTTCTTCTGGTAAGAGGCTTGTGTTGGCTTCTAGGAATTCAAGCTCCAAAAGAGGCTGGAGGTTGATTGTGTGAGCTTGTTGGTTGCTGGGAAGAGCAGCAAAGAAAGGATCACAATGAAGATACTAGTAGTAAGGAAGAAGACTAGGTGGAATTAATGAGGTGTAGCTGGAGATATTGATCTAGAAGCCTAACCAGGATGCTATAATGCAAAGAGATTGAATCGAAGCTATGATAAGCTTCTAGGAGATATTTGCCATAACAAAATTAGCAATGTGGTGGACAAGATGGAGGGCAATAGAAGAGGTTTGTATTGACCAAGGCATGGCCACAAGTTCAGCTTTTTCAAAGATTCGATGAAGGTGTCAACTTTGATACCATATTGATTTGTGAAAATTATCAATGTTAGTCCCCAAGGTAGTCCAGTTTACCTATATATTTTTATTGTCACTAGCATATTAAAAGTCCCTAGTGATTTATAAGTAGGTCTCCAACATGTTAGGATGTTATACTTTTGACGTTTTTGATTAGTCAGTATACTCCTCCACATCAGTAATCGTGGATGCTGGTCATACTATTCCTACGTGCAAGTAAAAACTGCTTTCTGATGGGGTTTCAAAGTGGCTACCATTTGTTAATTAATTTGGTGTATTTTGTTTGAATTTTGTAATTCTATTCATATGGGTTAAATATAAGCTGATTTTGTTAGATATCTCCTATATTCGAGCTTTAGAGCCCTTTTATCCATTTAGTTTCTACTCTTTTTATTATTCTATTTACTAATGATATCTTCTCTGGTTGCTGCTGCTGTGGTGCGCTCATAACTAAAATTTTTTGGTATAACCGCTTCAATTATGCTTCTACAGGATGGTACGAACATTTTTTTATTATTATTTTGGAAGTCTTGAAGCTTATTTTTTATAGTTAAGAATTATATACTAATACCTATTAAGGCGCTTGGTGCTGAGTTATTAATGATTTCATTTTTAGGGTATTGATAGAAAGGATGTCCGCATTGTTTGTCACTTCAATATTCCAAAATCAATGGAATCGTTTTACCAGGAGTCTGGAAGAGCTGGTCGTGATCAGTTGCCTTCCAGGAGTATATTGTACTATGGACTGGATGATCGCAAAAAGATGGTGATTATACTATACATACTATAGTTAACAAACATTTACCAGACAGCACCTGCACTTAACACTGAGGTACATGTGATAGGAATTCATTCTACGTAATGCCACTATGAAAAACAGAGAATTTTCATCTCCCTCTAGTGGCTCGCCAGCGAAGTCTTTTGCTGCATTTACTCAGGTGCATTAGTTCTGTTGGTCAATTATAAAATCTTCTTGGATTAACTTACAGATGTTACAAAAACAGATGGTAGAATACTGTGAAGGTTCTGGTTGCCGTAGGGGAAAGATTCTTCAAAGTTTTGGGGAACAGGTGCCTACAACTTTATTTCTTCACATCACGCATTCAATGATATTTCTTTGTTTCTCCACAAAAATGAACTTTGTTTTTTTTTTGACTATTTAGTTTGTGATTATTAATCAACATTTTCCATGAATAGGTGTCGACATCTTTATGTCAGAAATCATGTGATTCTTGCAAACAACCAAGCATAGTTGTACAACACCTAAAGGATCTTGAGGGAAAAACTTATTCACAGAAGGCCAAGTTCTTTCCCATTTTGACTAATAGGTATTTTTCCAGTGATCAGACAACATAAAGTATATTCTTTTAATCTCTTTGTTTTCCAATGGGAGGCTATAGATTTTTTTCATGGGTTAAAATAACTAGCAATAGTATTTTTTTTTCCAATAATTAAATATATTCTGGAACCAAATGTGAGGGTCCTAGGAGGGTTAAGATTGTACACGGATCCCCTCTCTCTCCCAACTCTCCATTTTTTTAATATGCATATTCTCCTTGATGCAAGAATACCTTCATTTCTTCAGGGATTAGTGTTTGATCTATTCCTCCTAATCTGGCTGCCTACCAGTCTGATCAAAGCATGTTTACAGATACTGTATAGATGAGTTGTCTTCTTGTTGAAACTAAGTTCAAAGGGTTAAACTTGTATATTGTCTGAACTCTCTCAAATCTCTGAAATCCTAATAAAATTTCAGAATCAATATTTTTGCTTTGTTTTTCTTAGAGACCTTAATCGAAAATCCCATTTATAATTTGTTACAAAAGCTAGTCCTATAGAATTTTAATTCGTAGGTCTAAAGTTAGATATCATTTGGTTTAGGTTAATTATGTGTCTAATAGTACATGTTTATAACCAAGTAGCCTGAATGCAACGTATCCATCCTTCTTTGCAATATACGAACTAGATGAATCACATTGCTAATTCTTGGTCAGTTGCTTTCTTGATTTCAAAATTTAACAAAATTTTTCATGTGAAATTGGGCTGCTTGATATAAGATAACTACGTGGAGAAGATATACTGAGAAATATGGATTAAACTTGTATATCATGATCTAAAGGTGACGAAAACCATGACCTTAAATCTTAATTCACAACATCCTACCGCCCTCTATTGGGTATACCAATTCAAAAAAAGACCTATATATATGATTTGGTAACTTTATTGTTCTTTGGAAGATGCAACTATTACATGTCTCATGTTGTTTTGTTATAGTTCTGACACCAGTAATTGGTATTCATGGGTTTAATTTACTACTAGTATTTTATCAAAACATTTAGACATGGTGGGCCATGGCTCAAGATTGCTAGGCATCTCTGCATTTGGCACAATTGAATATAGCCATAGGGGACACATGTTCAAGAACTGGATTCATAGCTATGTGCTCCTACAATGTTGAATTTCGCTACAATGATACTTGGCAAAAGTATCAGTATTTAGAACGCTTGAATTTGAACACCAGCTTCTGCCATTTCCTTAACTCAAGGTTGTATGTAGTGATTTTTTCCTAGCCTTAGCTGGACGACTACACATAGGCCCCATAATGCTACTTCTTTTCAATTCTATCTCAAGCATGCAAAAAAAAAAAAAAAAGAGCGGTGATGATGCATACACAAGGAGATCTACAAGATAATTTTATGTGCACAATCAAAAGGGCGCTGTAAATTAAGATATATCATATTAGCGCTCCTTTTTCCAAAACAATCAAATGACGACCCTCCCATGATTTTATCCCAAAAATATCATTGGATTTAGCGTTGTTGAAGAAGCTACCGGCTAACTTCTACAACATGTAGAACCTAGCAAGTAGCTACTACGCGTTGTAGAAGCTACATGCTAACTTGATCATGATTGGATTATGTTCATTTGAAATGTAATGATTGTCATGGAGTCTACGCGTTTGTTTTGGTCATTGAAATGTTGTTTTAACCATGTTACAAAGTCATCGTTGTAGAAGCTAGTAACTAACTTCTACATGTTGTAGAAGCTACATGCTAGCTTTTACACGGTCGATTGTGATTAAATAATGTTTATTTGAAATGTAGTGAGTGTCATGGAGTCCCCATCATTTGTTTTGCTAGTTGAAATTTTATTTTAACCAG
>JBBPFQ010000032.1:6617353-6641975 GCA_037974815.1 Kaempferia elegans
TGAGGCTACATTTACTAATATTATTATAAATATAATATAGAAATACCACAATACTCATGAAACCATACATCTTTAATAATTTACAAAAAGATATGTATAAAAGTAACCAAAGTACACCATTTTAGCTTTACAAATTACAGTTTCCAAATTTTATGTCATAAGAGAAAAATTCTCTACATGTAGGCCAAACCATCCAAATGCAATGTTTGGGGTATGGGCCATGTCTAGTCCTCGTATATAAACCTACGTGGGACGCAAATCAATGTAAGTAAATTATGATAATCATTAAATAATGATTAGTTTATACATACTTAATTTCTAAATTCATTCCTCATATAAGAATCAATTTTCAAAGTTTGTAACCTTTGTGAGTCTGTCAGTATTTGCATTCAGATACACTAAAATAGAATCATACAAGCTTTAAATCAATCTATTTTATAACTAGTAAAGGACTTATGTTGAAATATCAAAAATGAAGAATATATATATAGATGGAAAATGCTAACCCTTCAATCATCCCATGCCATGTTGTTAGAACCTGAAACAATAATGATATTTACTTACTTAAATTTGTTATTAAACCATTCTAACTTAATAATTAGAAACTTTAATAGTACCGGGTACAAATGAAAATTCTTCTTCATATGTGTCATCATCGCTTGTCACATTTTGATTATCAATAATTGATCTAAAATTCAGCACATAAAATTTATAAACTTTAATAAAACTATTTGACAGTCAAGAATTGTTATTATTATACATATGTAGACATAAGTATTTTCATACCCTTGTTGAAAATTTGGATTGTTGCGTTTATTATGTGACACATCTTGAAGCCCACATCAACAACATAACTTGGACTTTGAGGTTATTTCTCCTTTGACAATTTCAATCTCATCATCCCACACCTCTTTCTTTTTACTAAAGAAGGATCAACAATGTCAAGGGCCCCATCCATGGATTTCTTTCTTTGACTTTCATTGCCCATGTTCTACAAATATTTAGCTGTTGAATTGCGCTATGATTAGAATCTAATTGTTTATCCAATATTTTTGTTCCCTCATCTATCAAAGATGCATCATCAATTACGATTAAAGTTTTAAAGGTTAATCTTGCATGTCTTGTCATCAAATACCTTTTAGGATCATCGGTTATATTTTTGTTGCAAAAAAAAAAAAAAACAGCACAAACCTTTCTATCTCATATCTATATTTTGATTATATATACTTATTTGGCAAATGAAAGACTTGGTTGATATGAAAATAAGCTAACATATGCCTGCATGAAATGCCCTCAAACTCAAATTTCATACAGCTACAGGATATGTAGTCTTTCTCTTTATGATGTGTGAGCACCCTAGTTTGGAGGAAGAACAATTCTGAAATTTCAGCACATGTTAAACTACTAAGTCAACTAATATAGATGCTTGTTGCACATAATAATCATGCCTATCACTCATTTCACTTTGAAACTCTAGCCATATCTTTTTTGTATACAACTTAAGCATTTGATTCTTCATTGGCCAGTTTATCTCAATCTTGAGATATTCATTCATATCAATATGATCCACAATTAACTCATTATGTCTTTGATATCTTAGTGTCATGTTGAAATGAGTGATAAAATCCATCAATTCTTATTTGGGACATATCTTTTGAAAAAGGAATGTGAGCTCTCTGATCTCTAACCGCTTGATATTCCATCACAAAATATATATCTAAAATAAACTAGCACCCACTTGTGTCACAAATCATATATCAATGACAACCAATCATTTTTCTCCAAATTAGCAGATTTGATAACCTCTTGCCATGACTTCTCAAATTCATTAGTTGTTGTAGAATTTACAATGACATTCTTTATACTTTGATAGTGGGTTAAAAAAAGTCAAATGTTGTAATTTATCTGAATATTTATTCAGTATGTGCCACAAACAATATCTATACACTATCTGGGGAAAATTTTGAGCAATGACTCTTGTCATAGTAGGATCCTGATTAGTGATGATCACGTTTGGTGTGTTGAAGCAATCACGTTTCGTGCCCTGGAAATGTCAATGTGTTGATAATTATTTAAGTTTAGTCTAATATGTTGGATCTAACATGAGTTGCAAGTTTCCAGGATAAGAGAAGCCCAAGGAAGTCGAGAACCGGATTCTTGGCAAGAGAAGTCTTACAGGTGACCGGATGCAAGGCAAGAGAAGTCCAAAGAGGTCGAGAACCGGATTCTTGGCAGAAGAAGCCCTTACAGGTGGGAAGACCGGATGTAAGGCAAGAAAAGTCCAAGAAGTTCAAGGACCGGATTCTTAGCATGAAGATCCGAAGATGAGGAAGCTCCGGGCACAAAGTATAGTGAACAGGAGGTTCATCTAGAATGAGGTACATGTTATTTGAGTCTAAGAGAAAGAGTAACAATCGATTGTTAGATCGATTGAATACCATCGCGCAAAGGAACAGAATGTTCTGGATCGATTATCTGATCGATTAAAAAAATACAATCAATCAGTTGATCGATTGGTTCTCATCCGCGTGCAAGCATGGAGGAACAAAACCTTACTAGATCAATCAGATCGATTGGAGACTTCCAATCTATCTGTCAATCGATCAAGGCAGTAATCGCGCGAAGGAACAAAACCTTACTGGATTGATCAATTGATCGATTGGAGACTTCCAATCGATCGGCCAATCAATTAAAGTGGTAATCGCGCAAATGCACAAATTGTTCCTGGATTGATATTCCCAATCGATCAGCCACCATTTTTGCAAAAAAGATAAAAGCAACAGAAGGCTCTCGGATTGATCAATTGATCGACTGAGGTGGTCAATCGATCCAGGCTTGATCAATCGATTGGGATTCAAATGGAATGATCTCCACTGTTGATTTGGAGTTGGTGGTAGTGCCAACAGGAAAATCCAGATCGATTGACCAATCAATCTAAGGCGGTTTCTCTGCGAGAAATGGTCATATTTTGGCCAGGTTTAAAAGGTTGATTTCAACGCAAAGATCATCATCGCTCTAAAACCATTGTTCTATTGGCAAAAGCGCTCAAAGCTCAAGTTGAAGCTCTCTCCTTGGTGCATCCTCAAGCTACTCAAAAAAGAAGCTATTTCAAATTTTGTAACCCTTTCTTCTTCTTGCTGTGAGTTATTCTATTTGAGAGTTGTAGTTCTTATAAAGTTTCTCCATCTTCAGCGTTGTTCCGAGAAGAGAGTGTTTCATAGTGGAAGCTATAGACGGGTCTGGATCCTTAGATTAGTCACCTCAAGCTTGAGGTGGATACCAAGTAAATCAAGGTGTTAGTGTTTGCTTATGTTTTCCGCTGCGAAATCAAGAAGTTCGAGAAATCGAATGAAGCTATTCATCCCCCTCTAGCTCAACCGGTCCTTAGTCCTTACAATGGATCCCCATCGTTAGTTTTATCGTTGAAATATTGTTTTAACCAGGTTATCACTCGGAGAAGCAAAATCAAAATATACAAAGCCACTGTTGTAGAAGTTAGCAACTAACTTCTACAATTGTAAAAGTTAATTGCTAGCTTCAACACGACTGAATGCTTAAGAAATGTGGGGATATTTTGGGTAGTTCATGTTAAATGGGGCGCTCGTTTGACTTTAATTGGAAATGGGGCGCCAATCTGACGATTTTGCAAATGATAGGCGCCCTTTTGATTTTTGCCCCAAAAAAAATCTTTTTATTGGAACCAAGGTTAAGAAAATTTATTGAGAAATTTAAACTTGCAACTTCACAATCCTCTTAAATAAACATATCCAAAGCATCCAACACCCAAAATAAAAAACAAATCATCAAAAGCTAGAAGAATAATATTTATCTGGGCATTGGAACATACTACTTCCGATGTAAATATCCAACAAACTGCCAGTCCAATGAAATTAAATTAGTGATCACCTTGCGATTGTTTGTGTTTGAGGAGGATTAGTTGGTAATGTGAAAGATTCCAAAACAGGTGACACTGGAACAGTACTAGCACCATTTTCTTTCCTGTATGTGACTTTACCCTTGCCGACGCCATGTTCTATAAGGACAAATAGATGAACATAAATTTGCTATCAAATAGAAAAAATGCATATAATATACACTCTCCAACAAAGATATAGAAACCAAAATAGTACAGCAATGTACCAATAGAACTAGATTGGGAAGAAGTATTACGACCGCCACGGTCTGTGCTCCCCCTAGCTCCTCTTCCTGAGATGCTGTTCCCTGTTCGAGACTTTGTTTCTGGAAATTCTCTGGTCTAGAAAGAGAAAGAGAGGGAAAAGTTGGGTTAAATTTCTACCTTGTCTAACAAAATTACCAATAGTTTTGAAGTCTAAAAATAATAATTAACTGAACACATAACTAATATCCCTTTTCAATTAGTAGTTGAAAAAGAATGCGTGATCACCTCAAGGATCTACAGAAACAAAGGCATCAAGATTATGACAGTCTGATCAATTTAATGGTCACGCGACCTATAATTACTAAACACCTTCAAGCATGTCCAAAGCTGTGAAATATACCAAAAATTTGTGTAACAATGCATTCACTAACCTCCTTTTTCTTATCGCGCTTATTCTTCACTTCATGAAAAGTATCTGCATTGTGAATGAACAGTAAGAGATGTATGTCTACTTTGAGATCTTGATTACAATTTCACAATTTTCAGAAACATTTCATCAGTCATACTATTTCACCGCATCAATAGGTATCTCAATGGCCAAAATACAGTGACGGGGAGGACAATCAAATGTCGTATGTATTTATATATAACAAGGGAGGTCAAACAGGTATAGAGGTTAGATAAGATAAGTGATTTCTCGAGGGACCTAAAAGGCAATTGAGTACTAGTATATGAAGTGTATATACAAGTGAATAGCAATGTCTCTCTCTACAAAAATGAACAACTTGAACACAAAAGGAAATAAAGCGATCTGTGACACATTGCATCCATGGAGTAGGATAAAAAAAAACGTTTATATTATATTTCTCACTTCCCCTCATTTTTTTTTCTCTTTTCAACAATAAGCTAAGCAAATGAAGACGAGAGGTGGCACCCTGCAGGTGCAGGTATTGCAAGATAAATACTCCAAGTATTGAAAGGTAAGCAACAGTTGCATAACGAATTAAATGATTTCCGTGAGGTTTCCTATGTTTTGAGGTTAGATACTGAGGGCGAGTATCCAAAACTCAAGTAAACGAGACATTAAAAAAGGCTGCTTCTTCCTTTGTTCCGTAGACAAAAGCAGAAATCCTCGATCAGACGTTTTTCTTTCAGTAAGGCAAACGTTTTCGCAAGCAAAACTGGATTTATTTTTTCCTCGGATCCAAGGCGAGACAAATACAGATAAGCAAAACCGCCACTGTCTCTGTCCCTCTCATTTCAAATCATTAGTAGTGAGCCACCAAAATCACGTACATGGCCTCTATCACACAATTTGATGTCGAGAACAGAAACATCACTAACAGACCCAACCAAGAGAGAGAGAGAGAGAGAGAGAGAAATTTTGAGGGAACGGGCACCTTGCGAGAGGAGTCGGTTGACAGCCTCATCAGGATCCATGTCGCACTCGCAGAGCATGGCGTAGATCTCCGCCTCCGAGCAGTTCACGATCTCTTTGAGACTATGCACCAGCTTCCTCGACCCGGGCGGAATCGTGATCGCTGACGACGGGCCGTTTCCCCTGCTGCCTCCGCTTCCGGCACCGCTCATCCTCTCCTCCGCCCTTGTTCCACTAGCAGAGCGAGGAGCAAAGTGAAAGCGCGACCTGTTAACGCCTGAGGGGACTCGGACGGCGAAAACCCTTTTTCGGCTCCTTCCCTCACCGCGTATATTTTCGAGCATATATCCCGCCCTAAAAAGTTTTAATGTCAAATGATATCCGTCTCACCACAAGATAGGAATCCTTTTCCTAATTCTTTTCAGTAATTTATTCTAATAAAATATTATTATATTTTGGGAAATTTTAAAAACACCCTTGAAGCTTCACAAAGTTCGACATTTTCTTAAAATTTTTAAAAATTCTAAAACGCCCTCAAAGATTAAGAAAACAAAAAAAAAACAAAAAACCACTTTGCACAATTGCACCTCTAAATCATCGGTACCCTAGTGATTAAATGGAATCGATTGGGTTCCTACTTCTTAATTGATTAATCCAATCGATTAGTAACGACTGAATCGATTGGGTCAATCAATTCAATCCTTATTTTCATAAATTCCTCTCCACAAAACTCCCAATCATTTAAAAATTCATCCTAATCGATTGAAGCGGTCCTAATCAATTAGACCAATTGATTAGGCTGGACCGAATTGATTGATCAACTGATTCGACCCCTCTTTGTATTCTCGTAAGAACCTCCTAATCGATTAGCTTATAGCCAATCGCCACTCAATCAACTGGCCAACCCTAATTTACTTTATCCAAGTTTAGAATTCTTTTACCCAGCATTCGATCAACTGTGATATGTTGGAACTTCCTCACCAAGTATCCGATCAACCTTTGACCCATTTGGAAAATTTTTTTTGCCAACTTTCCATTGGACTTCTAATCACTAAGTATGATCCTCCTTGATCTACTTACCTAACCGCAGTTATGATTTTCCTTTGCCAATGTGTGATCATTCTTGACTCACTTGAAATTTTCTTTATCTAACCACAATGAGGTATTTCCTTTACCAACGTATAATCCTCCTTAACCCACTTGGATTTCACTTTGTCTAATCGTAATTAGGGTTTTCATTTATCAACGTGCGGACCTCTCCTAACCGCAATTAGCTCTTTCCTTAACCCACTTGGACTTTCCTTTACCTCATCGCAGTTAGGTTTTGCCTTTGCCAACATGTGATTCTCATTAACCCACTTAGACTTTTCTTTACCTAACCACAGTTAGGACTTAACCCTTGTCCAACTCTCGAGTCAGGACTTTTTCAATTAAATATCTGATCCTCCATAACCTACTTAACTTCTTTTTCATATATTATCAAGTATATGATACCTTTATCTACGTGCCATCTTCTAACCAATTATCTAAATATCAAAATTTAAATTTAAATTCCCTCGAACTTAATCAAACAGATCAATCTGAACCAAATCGCTCTGAAACTAAAGAACTTTATGAAGTAGTGATGAGAAGTAATGCAAGATTTCTCTCAACAAATTATAAGTACTATTTCTGAGATATACAAAATTAAATTGTTTCGTTTGATATTTTTTCTTTTTTTTAGTTCTCTTATATTTTTTGAAAACCAATTATAAAAACAAACTATTATTATTCTTATGCTTATTATTCGGCAGAATTTTAATAAACAGAAGAATTGTCTCGTAATATTAGAAATAGTTTGTCTTGTATGACTTTGCCCGAGATATCAGATTAGAGTAAACTATCAAGTAACCAATTGTATTCAGCGGTATTGTCATATATATACACTAGAATTGACTATCAAATGGAAGATATCGAATTTCATGAGCAGTTAACTATTTACAACTTGGAGGGTTTGCGCACTTGTAAACAGCAGAAGCTGGTTGTTTGTAGTCAGGTATGCTACTTGGATCGACGAGCCTCACCTCGCCTGGGCTAAAGAACAAATCACTGTGCCTGCATGATGAATAGGAAAAGGCCATTATCGGCATGTCTATGCATCACCAGAATGCCATAATCAAAGAAAGTCTAAGACTATGAGCATATATAATTAGAATACGTTCTGAATTAAGTTGATATTTGTTTACCTTCGCAAATCAAGTCCTATCAAACCGGCTTGCAAAACTGACAAATTGTCTGAATCTGGCGAAACAATAATTACTGTATCTGCAGAATACTGTGTTTCTAATATCGACATGAGTTGTGTTACCCTCACAAACACATCCGCAACACTCTCATTTGGTGTGCCATCATCAACTGGAGGTGGTTTATTATCAGGAGAAATGTTATCCGATTCATAAACCTGTAACTGTCGAGTTAAATGATGAATGCTATAGCAGAAACATCAGTACCGAGAGACTATTATATATTCGTTATGTTATCATGCTCTTGTTTGCTCTATAGATATAGTTCACTTCATGACAACAAGTGAAGTTAAATGTTAAAGCTATTTATGGTTGGCTATGTTAATTAATTATCACAAAGTTCAGCATAGAGCAATGACGTTAGTCAACTAGTTCTCCACTTTGGATGACAACCAATTCCGTGCTAAAAGTTAACTGGAAGTATGCTAGATAATATAAGATTATTAGGTTGTTTACTTATCAACTCATTTTTATTTTCTAAAAAAAATGGTAAAATGTCATGCTGGTTGTCAGCTATGTAATGACAAATGTTTCCTTTTCTTCTCAACTTGATCAAAGAAAATATCTCAAAACACTTTGCTATTTAGTTGTCATAAAATTCATAATACACTGTGTTCATAACTCTTAAATGATGCTGAATATCTGGTCTGGTTTTTTTATGTAAACAGTGAATAAACATAGAGCACATATATCTATTAATAAACAGTGTTCTTTTTATCCTACCCAAAGTGCAAAAGTCAAAGCCGTACTCTAACAGAGTTAAGCATAAAAAAGAAGATAACTTTATTCCGAGGATAATCAAGTGAAAGAAACTTCTTCCTTTCAAACTATCTATATGCTTACAAGAAACCTCTTCCATTGCCAACAGAAATTAAGTATCCCACTTAACAAAATAAACTAAATGCCCAAATTCAGTATAAGAATCATGAGCCTCAGCAAGAACAATGAAGGGTAATAATTTTTAGCCAAAAAACATTCATAAAGATTACAAGGATTTGTCAATTACAGTACAAATTGCATGCCAACAATTACTAGGAAATAAAACTCAACCACCAGTAGAGAGAAAATATAACACGTTTTACTAGTAACACTAGACTTTAGAACATCAATTTAAATTTCAACAATGCAAACTAATATGCTTATAACTTATGCTACAGCATAAGAAAACCTATCAGTTATTTTCCCTATTTCATGGACATGAATCAGAAAATTCATCAATTACTTTTCATATTTTTATTGCCTTGCTCATGAGTATACTCTGTGCTCTCTTAGGTCATCAGTGTTTTCAAATCCACACTGTGGGTTGAATCAATAAGTATCTCAGGTTCTACTTATCCAACCATATCAAATTGACCTTTGGTTCCTGATTTAACCAGTCAGTCAAGTCTAGTTTAAGAAACACCCTAAATCATGAATCAAGCCTTATCCAACTTGACAATGCAGTAAAGAAGGATCTTCCAAATTTGCTACAAATACGCTAGAATCTCTTGTGTAAATTCAAGCAGCTTTAAAGCATGATTCACTTCAATAAAAACATACAAAAGCACTATGCAGTGAGTAAGATTACAAACTCTCTGTCATTTGGGGTGTTATGCATCAGTTCTTCTCAAATTCTTATTTATGTTTTTTGAGCACAGAAATAGTGAAATACCCAGATTACGTCTAAAACCATATGGAACCCGAGCATTTTAGCAATGGAATTCTTCACAGACCCGAGTAGGAGGATCGAGACTTAAAAGCAAAATAGGAACGAAAAAAAAGATACTGTAACGTCATAATTTAAAATTTGCATACAATTGTGTATCTGCAATTTAGATTAGGTACCTTATTGATAGAACCTAGACTCCTTCCTTCAAATGCTCCCAGACCTCTAGCATCAAGAAAACTGTACTCTGGTACGATCCGGCTACATTCCAGGGAGTAAAATCTTCAATTGTCTATTTACTGATAGAGGTTGTCAACAACTGAGATTAACTATTTCCTAAAAGAACATCGAAGTGTATTGAAAAAAATGGACGCCGTATTTTGCAGTAAAAAATAATCATAAAACAAGGCAAATACAAAAAAAAAATGTCATCTTTTATCTTGACTAGAACATATTTATGCTGAAATCAGCAGCGTTGTGGCATTTATTTGGGAGATTTAGAGAATGGCTCTATCAAAATTACCAAAAGATGGACGAACCTGCGATCGACGCCGTTGACTGAAGCGATGATTTCAGCAGCTTGATAAGCTCGCTGGGTGATGGAGGGCCAGATCCAGCAGCTCTCCTCGCAGGCGCCCAGTCGCTTCAGTTCGAGGGCGGTCCGGGCAGCCTGCCTGGCGCCCTCGACCGAAAGGCCGCTGTCGACGGACGTCTTGGCGACAGGGTTGGTGCGCAGGACGCCGTAGCTCTCGTAGACCGACTCCCCAGCACGCACGAGGAAGTAGCGGTTGGTTAGGCCGGGAGGGGGCATGCGGAAGAGGCCACGGGCGCGGGCCGGGGAGCAGGGTACGATGGCGCGATGGAGGAGCGGAGCCGTAAGCACGGCAAGGAGGATACGGCGGCGACGAACGGCGAGGAGGAGGAGGAGGAGCTTCCGGTGATGGTCGGAGCAGTGGTGATCGGATTTGTGGGGACGAAAGAGGAAGGGAGGGGAAGCAGGAGATGCGGTGGAACTGGAAGATGAGGCGCTTAAGCTCAGCATGGTTTCCGCAATACTTCTGGATTGGGCTTTGTGTTCGATACAATGCCCCACTTCGTGCCAGATTTGGTACGCGTTCGACCATGCTCTCTCCAGCCTTTAGTACTTGTCTATAATTTATCTTTTGTGTATATCCATAAATAAATAAATTAGCAGGGCCTGAATGAACGAATCAGTCTTTGACCGTATGGTATGGTATGGTATTTAAAGACAAGCGATTTCATAATTTTTTTTTTCTTTTTTACAGTCTGCACAGAATTGTTAGCTTTTGTCACACCATTAACAACTAAAGTAAGATATTTTAAAAAATCGAAAATCACATGAACACTAACGAAATAAAATACATGATAAAAGTCTCAAGCATTACAAAAAGGACAATGGATAGTTTCAAGCATTACCATACGCATATACATGCTAAGCAAGCACCGATATTGACTCCAAAAAATGAAATTTCGATTGAAGCGAGAAGAGATGAGAATTCAATCTTCTCGAACCCTAAGAATAGTAAAACATCTGGTGCAGTAATCTCAGAGAAACATCGACGACGCCAGAGGAAACACCGCCGCCGCGAACAGAGCGACCACAAGAGGCAGCAGAGTGAGCACTTGAACAGAGTTCCCGCTCGAGGAGTCCGATTCCTGGGTCCTTGTTCCGACGCCTGATGGGGGCGTCAATGGTCTCGCCGGAGAAGCCGTCGGGCTGCTAGCTGCAGGCGGTTTAATCCATGGAACGCCGCAACAAGTTCAGTGATCGTCACGCATCCGAAGAACGGAAGAAACTAATTGAAAAGCTAAACCGTGAGTGAGCTTACAGTTGCACTGGCTGAGGGGAAGCTGGACGTTGCAAGCGCCGGGGAGGGCCATCGCCAGAGTCTGGTTGATCCCGAGGGAGGGTGCCGCGGACGGTCCGCCGCTGATGATGGTGCAGATGCACCGCGGCTCCGATTGCACCACGGAGGCGAGCTGCGAGCAGCAGGATCTCGACGGGACGGAGGCGTTGCCGGTGATGTAGTCCAGGCACGGCGACAAGCTAGCGATGACCGACGAGCAGCTGGAAGACGACTGGGCCTCCGCGCCGGACGACAGCACCGACGCCATTGCTGCGATCATAAGGATTGCATGCATAGTTCTAGCTCTGGCCATTCCCGAAGCGGCTGAAACAGAGAAAATGGCTCGTTGAGATTGAATTGGGGAACAGAGAAGCAGTCTTTTTATGCTGAAACGAAGCGTGGAAGCAAGGAACAAAGTGGAAAACTGGCTGGCAATTGGCGTAGGTGAGCCACCCTTCCTACTCTCTAACGAACCTCATAGATATTTCTCTCGTTGACCAATACGGAGGTGATGATCCACCAACCGTCTGAAACTGAATGGGCAGAGCGATTTTGTCATCGGTATTTATTTGTATTTTCCTTGAATTAAGAAGATTCATGCCATTCCTTTACTTTATTAATTAATTACCTTCATTTCTTTATAACAATATAGAAAGCCTAAAGTAAAATCATTAATGATCAAGAATCGACTACAATAAATCAGCATATTTATTCTTTTATATTATTTAAACACATTTGTAAAAATTGAGTGGGGTTAATTGAAAATGGTTTATATATATATAATTAACCTCATGTGTTTTGCCCTTTCCAGATCTCCCATTTGTCTTCTTCCCCACCTGTTTGATCGGTATTGAATGACCGGCACGTAAACAGAGCTTGCGGAGACATGGTAAGTGCTTCTCGATCTATTGGGTTGATTTATCACAGACAAAGCAAAGAAAAATGAGCATTTATATCGATATATTGGTGCATGCATGGTGATTAGGGGACTCCAGTGAACATCGTCGTGGGTTCTCATGTGTGGGTGGAGGATCCCAACGTCGCATGGATCGATGGAGAGGTTACTGCGATTAAAGATACCAATGCCACCGTCGTCGTCACTAATGGCGACACCACCAAGACTGTACGTCGTGCTATCCATCATGAATCCATTGATTTATGGAGTTTCTCTCTAATTGTCCTTCTTGATGATGAATTGCACATTGAACATGCATGCTCTAGAATTGTGGATCTAATGAATCATTTTCATGATCATTTTTTTGGAAAAAAAAAAATTCTAGGTCGTGGTTAGTCTGTCAAATATACACCCTAAAGATACAGAGACTCTTCAAGCTGGGGTGGATGATATGACCAAGTTAGCTTACCTCCACGAACCAGGAGTTCTCCACAATCTCTCTACGCGTTATGCACTGAATGAAATATATGTATGTATGTTTCATCTTTTCTAATGTATCAGTCAGAAACAGAGGTCGAGTGCTGAAGCAATCAATCTTTTACGTTTGACAGACATACACTGGGAACATTTTGATCGCTGTAAACCCATTCCGGAGGCTTCCACATTTGTATGATCTGGACGTGATGGAGCAGTACAAAGGTGCCGCTTTCGGCGAGCTAAGGCCGCATCTTTTTGCAGTCGCGGATGCTTGCTACAGGTATTATTATATATGCTTTTGGCAGCATGCATGGCATCGAAAGGCTTAATGGAGGTTAGTAACTCTGCTGAGGTTGTTCCAGGGCAATCATAAATGAACAGGGAAGTCAATCGATTCTGGTCAGCGGAGAGAGTGGAGCTGGTAAAACGGAGACGACCAAGATGCTCATGAGGTATCTAGCCTTCATGGGTGGGAGGTCATGCACAGAGGGTCGAACAGTAGAACAGCAAGTCTTGGAGGTAACTTATATCTCTCTTTGGCATTCATACAACTACCTAAGAGTGATGGATGAATATTGATTGCATTCTGCAGTCTAATCCAGTGCTCGAAGCATTCGGGAATGCCAAAACAGTGAAAAATAACAACTCAAGGTGAGTAATTTAGTAGATTACTTGTTACATACTAAGCAATTCGATGTCGAGTTCTAATGCAGAGAAAAAGAAAACATCTTACAGCCGTTTTGGTAAATTCGTTGAGATTCAATTCGATAAGTATGGAAAGATTTCTGGAGCTGCAATCCGAACCTATCTCCTCGAGCGCTCCCGAGTTTGTCAACTATCTGACCCAGAAAGAAACTACCATTGCTTTTACATGCTCTGCGCTGCACCGCCGGAGGTCTTTATTTTCTCCTTCTTCCTTCTTTTGCAAAGCTTGCGTTAACTAAACCTCAAGATAATAATTCTATGATTGTCAGGATGCAAAGAAGTTCAAGGTTGCTGACCCAAGAACGTTCCATTATCTAAATCAAACCAACTGCTATGAAGTTGCAAATGTGGATGATGCTAGGGAGTATTTGGAGACTAGAAATGCCTTGGATATTGTCGGAATCAATGTGGAAGAACAGGTCAGTTGAGCTTCGTTCGAGTTGATTCTTACTAAACCAAGTTGTGGAATTTGAATCTGCATTTGCAGGACGCCATCTTTCGTGTGGTAGCCGCAATTCTTCACCTGGGAAACATAAATTTCGACAAAGGAAACGATGTGGATTCATCACAGCTGAAAGATGAGAAATCGTGTAACCATCTTAACACAGCAGCAGAACTACTAATGTACCATACAGAGACTTTTGTGCATTGTAGATTCTCTCTATGGTTTCATGTTCATTCTTCTTCCATGTGTTACCTCAGGTGCGACAAGAAAACACTTGAGAACACTCTTTGCAAGCGTTTGATTGTTACACCGGATGGCAACATCACAAAGCCTCTTGATCCAGAAGCTGCTGCATTAAATCGCGATGCCTTAGCGAAGATAGTGTACTCAAGGTTATTTGACTGGTAAGATTCTGCTTAGGTAATTTTCAATTATTTAGCAAGAACAGAGTATATTGAGGAAATGTTTGCTAAATATCCTGGCAGGATTGTAGACAAGATCAACAGCTCAATTGGGCAAGATCCATTTGCCAAAAACATAATTGGAGTACTTGATATTTATGGCTTTGAGAGTTTCAAAGTCAATAGGTAAGCTTCTAACCTAGTTCATAATGGTGAGTTTTCAGTATAAATTAATGCTTAATGGACTATGTGATTTTTATGGCAGTTTTGAGCAGCTATGTATAAACTTAACTAATGAGAAATTGCAACAACATTTTAATCAAGTATGCGAAAAGTGCCTTAGATTCGATGTGTGTGGATTCATCAATGCATCATATATATTTAACACTGCTTGTACTGAAAACTACAGCATGTATTCAAGATGGAGCAAGAAGAGTACACAAAAGAAGAAATCGATTGGAGTTATGTCGACTTTGTGGATAACCAAGATGTTCTGGATCTCATAGAAAAGGTGTAAATAAGCACTATACTAAAGAAACTAGTGATGAAAGTTGATGAGTGTTTTATAACCATTTGTGATTGCAGAAACCTGGAGGCATTATTGCACTACTTGATGAAGCATGGTATATCTGTTTTCGATACTGTAAAATTCATGCCAAAATAATAATTAAATTCTTCTATTGAAGATAAGAACTACAAGGATAGTACATGAAAAATTCATAGTTGCTTTGTTTTCCTACGATTAATGGATGGGAATCAACTCATAAAATCTATTGCAGCATGTTTCCAAAATCAACTCATGAAACATTTTCTCAGAAAATGTACCAAACATACAAGAGTCACAAACGTTTTAGCAAGCCAAAGCTTGCTCACACTGCCTTCACCATCAATCACTATGCTGGAGATGTAAGTGAAAGAAGATCAAAATTATTAAAACTAAACTGAATTATCGATATTTGAAAACAACAGCATGAGTTGGTTGTTAAACAGGTTACATACCTATCTGATCAGTTCCTCGACAAGAACAAAGATTATGTTGTTGTGGAGCATCAAGCTCTACTAAATGCTTCGAAATGCCCTTTTGTAGCAAATCTCTTTCCTCCGATTGCTGAGGAAGCTTCAAAGCAGTCCAAATTCTCCTCCATAGGTACTCGTTTCAAGGTATGAACTAAAATGAATATTATCTATTGCTTCTTCAATTAGGCAATAATTCTTTATGTGAAATTTGCAGCAACAACTCCAAGCCCTCATGGAATCTCTGAACACGACGGAACCGCATTATATCAGATGTGTGAAGCCCAATGCACTGCTACAACCGGGCATTTTTGAAAATAACAATGTCCTAAACCAACTGAGATGTGGGGTTAGTGAAACATTAATACATGGATTGAAATGTCATCAACTCCTGTTTCACACATTCTCTTCACTTGTAGGGTGTACTGGAGGCAATTCGTATTAGCTGTGCTGGATATCCAACAAAAAGGGCATTTGATGAATTTGTCGATCGGTTTGGAATTCTCGCACCGGATCTTGTAGACGGGTATTTGATATCTTTATAAGTTTCTAATAGAGTGACAAACCATGGGTTCAGGTTTTGATCTGATAATTGCATATTGAATTATGCAGTGCTGATGAAAAAGCTACTTGTGCAGCTATATGTAACAGAATGGGCTTAAAAGGCTATCAGGTCGAAAGAAACACTGAACAAAGAAATTTTTTCACTATAAATACAAACTTTCTTTTCAAAAGTAAATTTCCTAATGTGAACACCATTGCTAAATTTGGTTACTAGTTAGGAAAGACAAAGGTATTTCTGAGAGCAGGCCAGATGGCTGAGTTAGATGCCCGTCGAATGGAAGTCTTAGCTAATGCTACAAAACTTATACAGAGACAGATTCGCACACATCTTACAAGAAAGAAATTCATCAAAAACCGAAAAGCTTCAATTCAAATTCAAAAGTTCTGGAGAGGTTCCCATCGATACTTGTTTACAGACTAGTAGGTTATATCTACAGATAGTTGAGGTATTTTTCCCTTACCTTGCAGCTTTTCTTGCCCGGAAGTTGTACGAAAGCATGCGAAGAGAAGATGCCTCAATCTGCATACAAAAACACACACGTTCTCATGCTGCTAGAAAAAAATATACAAAATTGCAGTCATCTGCCTTAATAATACAAACAGGACTCAGAGCCATGGCTGCTCGGAGTCACTATCAATACAAGAGGAGAACCAATGCTGCTGTAGTCATACAAGTATGTAGATATCTACAAGAAGGAGATTCTGAGTTTTTTGTTAATAAGTATTATAATTTTGTTTTAAAAGTCTTAACTATGCCTATTATGTCCTGCAGACTCATTGGCGTCTTTATAAAGCTCGTTCAGCATATAATGTGCAAAAGAAAGCAACTTTGATATTTCAGTGCATCTGGAGAGGTCGTCTTGGCAGAAAGGAACTTCGAAAGCTAAGAATGGTATGCAGATCTTATTCATACTTGTGCTAAGATGTTTTTGGATTTTATTGGAAGGGAAGTAAAGTACTTTAAAAATATGTATTTTAGGCTGCAAGAGAGACAGGAGCACTAAGAGAAGCAAAAGACAAGCTAGAAAAGAAAGTTGAAGAACTCACTTGGAGATTAGAAGTTGAAAAGCATATGAGGGTACATTCTCATCTTAGACAAATAATATATGTAGTGCCCTAGCAATCATCAAAAATAAAGATGAACTTGCAATTCGTAATGCAGAATGAACTTGAACAAGTCAAAGGGCAAGAAATTACAAAGTTGCAAACTGCACTACAAGAAATGCAAGAAAAGCTTGATGAAGCCCACAAAACAATCATCTGTGAAAAAGAAACTGCTAGAATAGTAATAGAACAAGCGCCAACAATTGATAATGAGGTCCCATCGATGGACAATCCAACATTAGAGTTGTTGACAAGCCACAATAAACAGTTAGAGGTAAAAAAAGGCATGATATATTTTATAATATAGTAACAGGACTAGACATTTATCATGAACCGGTTAGCTCATCCAAGTCGAAGAATCTCAAATGGAACCACACACAGAATATGCTCATTGTTAAAGGTTAACTTACAGGATGAAGTAAGGCAATTAACAATATTCAAGGATAAGGCTAACGAGTTTGAATTGAAACATGCTGAGGCTCAGAAAAAGGTAGAAGTATTGCTCAAAGACAACGAAGAATACAGCAAAAAAATCAGTCAATTGCAAGAACAAATAGAAAGGTAACACATGATGTTTGTCTTCTCATTTCGCTTTTGTTGGATTTTGACAAATATAAATATATCAAACAAGAAAATTAAATTTTGTCAGAAATATCTAAATATATATTTAATTGTGCAGCCTAGAATCTGAAAACAAGGTCCTACGACAGCAAGCTCTAGTTATTTCTACAAATGAAGATTTCTCAGAGCAAGTCAAAAGGTATTAACTGATAGGGAAGACAATATGTCCATATTACAAACATATATTTTTTTATCGGCAGATGACTTCCCAAAGAGGTTGATTATGTGTAGAAATATAATTCTTTTTCAGCCTTGAAACCAAAACCAACACATCAGAGTCAGAAAGTCAGATGCTCCAAAATGAGTGTGGGGAAGTTCTTCAGTCAAATAACATCTCTGAGTCTGTTGAGCCACCGACAATCAAGGTATCACTCAGTAACATAAAGATATAAAATTATGCTAATCCATTGAGAATCATATGGTGATTTAATGTTGTAGGTGCTGGACAACAAAGATATTGATGAAGAACCAAAGACAAGAAAAAAGGTTTGTCAGAATATGCTGTCAAATACTTGAATGTTCCCTTTACATGAAGATAGCAAAATGAAGTTTAGTGCAGAAAAATTCACCAACATAAGCTAAATTGCAGGAGCCAACATCTACATTTCTTGCACCAGTTTTAAGGAAACAGAAGTCTCTAAGTGATCGGCAACAAGTATGTACTTCGAATCTCAAACTTAGTAATATATTATAAAATGAAAATTCATCGACATCATGTATTCGAAAAGTAATTTTAGCAAGATGCTGAACAAATAAAAATGTCAGATTAACTCAACAAGATCAGAATGTAATATACCACTTCTAAAAGGAAGTCACACATAAATGCCTACCATGCCTTGTTCCTATAGAAACAAAGGCACAGGTTGGCGTAAGAATGATTTTGCATGTATGGCTTAGATGATAAGTTGGGTGCGTTCCTTTTCCCATATTAGAACAGTAAAATTCATGGATGCCACCCTATAAAATAATTCCATTAAGGAATTCATCAAATATTCCAATTCTAAATTCATCATCACATTATTCTTTTTCTGCAGGAAAATCATGAAGCACTTATGAAATGTCTAGTGGAATATAAAAGGTTTGAGAATAAGACACCTTCTGTAGCATGCATTGTCTACAAATCACTGGTTCATTGGCATTCATTTGAAGCAGAGAAGACATACATATTTGACAGGATCATACGAACAATCAGGTCATCTGTTGAGGTTGCTAGCTGACTTTATTGTTTGAAGCTTCATGAATCTCTTCATTTCTGTCTGATAGCATACGCTAATTTCAATATGTGACTAAATCTTAAGATTTCTATGCACAGAACCAGAAGAATATCGGTGACCTCGCATATTGGCTTTCAACAACCTCTACCCTTCTATTCCTTTTGCAAAAAAACCTTAAAGCAAGTAATGCATCGATTACTGGATCGCATCGCAGTCGAGCAACAGCAGAAACATTGTTCAGTAGAATGGCAAGAGTAAGTTACTTGATCTAGTAATTGGTTATTTTCCAACAATAGTGGTAAACAGTGTAGGAAAAAATAGAAGTTTGATTTTTCTTTTCAGTAAAAAGATCTTATTGTCAAAACCAGCAGTATATACTCTTGTATATCCTAACTTTCCAAAATTGTTGGATCAGAATTAGATACATGTCATACTTTCTATCATTCTTTTACCATTAAATAACTAACCGTTGATGAAGGATATGTGATCAAATTCTCAATGTTTGTTTCGTTCATACAATTTCTACATACCAATGGGTAAAATATATTTTCAGAATGCCCGTTCATCTTCATCTATATTGGGCATTTCGAGTGGATACAGTGGACTGCTACCAAAATCAGAAGGCCCATCAAGGATAGAAGCCAAATACCCAGCACTACTTTTCAAGCAACAACTAACAGCTTATGTTGAGAAGATATATGGAATGATTCGGGACAGTTTGAAGAAAGAGATTAGTCCATCATTAACTAACTGCATACAGGTTTGATTACATGAATAATAGTGATGACTAACGTTTATTTAGGTTCTGAGGTTTATAAGAATTCTTAACCACAGGCACCAAGGTTTGCTAGAGCTAGATCAATTAAGGGAGCATCTAAGAGCATTCTTTCCAATATTGTAGCAAAGCAAGCATCAAGCGTTCATTGGCAAAGTGTTGTCCACAGTTTGGATTGTGTTTTGAATATTTTTAATGAAAATTATGTAAGCTGGCTTTTATTTTTTAATGTCTTACCAAAGAAATCTTACTGCATATATGAGTATCACAATTTAAGACATGTATATACATCATTCATCTTCAAAGTCTATTTTTTTCAGGTGCCTCCTATGATAATAAGGAAGACTTTCAGCCAAGTGTTTGCATTTATAAATGTACAGTTATTTAATAGGTATGCCTTTTCTATATCTTTTATTAAGAACTTGGATTTTGCATTTTATACATGTGTGCTGTAATTGACATACAGCTTACTCCTCCGGCGAGAATGTTGTTCATTTAGCAATGCAGAATTTGTCAAGGCTGGCTTGCAAGAGTTGGAACAATGGTGCACTAGAACAACAGAACAGGTCAGTTATTATAAAGATTACATACTTAATACTGTCATAAATGGACACAGAAGAATAATGGTAGACTACTAACAAGCCTGCTAATATCAATTTTCTACTAGCAGTTTGCTGGGACATCATGGGATGAACTCCAACATATAAGACAAGCAGTTGGATTTCTAGTAAGTGCATTACTTGTCATTCTCAAACCTCAACTATAGTATAAGTTCATCGCAGTTGACCTAAACACATAGATTGCAAACAGGTTTTGCATCAGAAGTCCCAAAAGTCCTTGGAAGATATCAGAGATGAAATTTGCCCAGTAAGTCAGACACTGAATTATATATATATAAAAAAAAAACATATTTTCAAGATGTAACCCAATCAATTTGATTCCAGGTCTTGAGCATTCCTCAAATTTATAGGATCGGCACAATGTTTTGGGATGACAAATATGGCACGCAAGGATTACCCCAAGATGTAAGTATAATTAACCTTTTGATTCCCCTCATGACTTTTTCCTTTGCTTACACTAATCACTTATACTAATCAAAAGAAAAGGAAAGTCCAGATTTTAATCTACTGGGTGAGTGTTATTAGACACACACACACAAAAAAAAAAAAAACATATGTTGGGCATTTTACCAACCCCTAATATAAATTTTTACAATTACCTTGGTTTTCAAGTTCTTTCCATAATCTAAATGCAATCATATATATAAATCAAATTACAGTATTCTTTTTTATATATTTGAATTCCTTTCAATCTAAGATACTTTTAAATTAAGAGATCTCAATCAAATATTTAATTTATTTTTGTCTACAAACCATGCTGCAGATTGATACATAGCTTACCAACCATTTTGTATTATTATTCATCATGAAGTTAATTTGCAATAACTTACAAGGTCAAGCCCTAATTTTATGTAAATTTCAGGTGTAAGACTCTCGTTATTGAGCATTTTAGATGTGAAGGATCTTAAATATCTAGTCGTACACAAACTAATTTGCATATTAGTTTGTGAATCAAAATTTCATGTTTATATAAAAGTAAGGTATACGAGACTATCTTAGATTGGAATGCACTTAAATATTTAAAAACCATGCAAATTTTAGATATTTCACTCATTTTTCACCATTCAAGCGTCAGCATGCAGGGTGAAATGTGAAGTCTATGTAAAACCAAATGTCAGAAATGCTTAATGAATCTTAGGTTGAAAAGAACTAAAATATTTCATTTTATTTGGAAACCACACGATAGATTGATTTACAATCCAACTTTCATTTGAGTTTTGGAGAGAATTTAAAAATCAAAGGTCAGAGGAGAAAAATCTATAGAGAACGTGATTTGGTAGACAAGAAGAATACTAGTTCGATCAAAATCAAATAAAAGAGGCATGAATTGATAAAATGCCCCGAATTCTTTTCCCCACCGCTCGAACTTCATTGTTAAATTTCAGGTCATTTCCGAAATGAGAACCACGGTGACAGATGAGACGAGCAACAACACACCAAACAATTGTTTCTTGCTGGATGATGATTCGAGGTAAGCAAAGTACACATAACTCTCCCTGGATGTTCTAAGACAAGGGTTTCCACATGGAGTATATACATGACGGGGCTGAGTATATTTCAACTGTTTGTAGCATACCGTTCTCTTTGGGCGACATATTGCGACTTGGCTTCGACATCAACCTTGACGACGTGGAGCTGCCGCCTCATCTCCAGCAGAACTCCGAGTTCCATTTCCTGTTGCAACGCCACTCCAAAGATTGAGGAGCTGCCTTTCCTTCTTTGTTATTTTTCTTTAAAAAACAACAACAAAGGATGGAAGCAATGTTTTTGGTGTTAAAAAAAAACATTCTTTATTCATTGTTTATTTTATTATTGGAAACCACACTTCGCGAGAAGGTGTTTGAGGGATTTTGGAACAAATTGTCATGTACAAATACAGAGAAGTGTATGATTGATCGTCTGTGGAATAAATTTTACGATAATGGAGGCATTATTTAGTTCTTTCATTGATGATGACTTGATGAGCTCTCCAAAGTAACTTCACAGGTGAACATGAAATTCATCAACCTCTATATTACAGTGGCATGGAATGAAGCCGGTGGGTTCTTGCCTTAAAGGTTTGGGTTGTGGATGCACTGTGACCCTCTCCAAATGCCTCCAGGAACCACAACGAGAGGTCTCAACTTAGCACATGGTCCGACACAAACGTATGCATAGTTACCATACCAGTCATGCTCTGATCCTGGACTGTACATATATACCTCTTCCAATCCACTCCTCCGTATCACAACTGAGTTTCTTCTCCCCTGAATCATCACGACAGAAATATCCCAAGTCAAGATTAAAATCAAGAAGTCAATGTAAATCCAAATGGGAGATGATTACCCTATCAATGATTGTGAACTGCGTCGGTGCACTGGTGTATATCCTACTCATCTTCTCTGTCATGTGTGCATAATCATCATCTTCCTCTCCCTCCGATTCATCTGTACTCGAGCCCTCTTCCTCTTCTTTCTCATTCGGCATCGACAGAGAATCTGAATAACCTCTTCTGTTAGAGTACGGTGAAGGAGGAATGATGCTGAACTCTGATGATATCGGCTTCTTGCTGTGGTAATTTGAGCCTTGCAGCCCAACTGCATAGGTTGCGTCAGGTGTGCTCACCTTCAAGTGGCTGACGAAGGAGCCCGACATTTCGATCGCCGACGGCGACTTTGTGTTAGCGACGATCAGTTCGGAGCTAATAGAGTCCTGAGCGAGTGTCACCAAGACTTTGGCTTCGACCATGTTGTGTGGAGAAAGTGATAGCAACTCCACCTGGAGTTATGCAGTGGAG
Source organism: Kaempferia elegans (assembly GCA_037974815.1). Classification (NCBI taxonomy): domain Eukaryota; kingdom Viridiplantae; phylum Streptophyta; class Magnoliopsida; order Zingiberales; family Zingiberaceae; genus Kaempferia; species Kaempferia elegans. Next base: position 6,640,258 of record JBBPFQ010000032.1, read on the forward strand.
ACCATTAGATGCATGCGTTCAGGATGATAAGAACTGAACGTGAGAATATATCATGGCATGCCTGAATGGTATTTTCCGGGCTCCCTCTGACATTTTGAAGAGACCAGTGGTTGGAAGACCATGGAATCGAGCATCCACCTGCATGGATCTTGAAATCCATGGAGACTCCTCCTCGAACCACTGCCTCCCCTGCCTCTCCTTCCGAAACAGTAGTGTGCAGGACTTCGAAGGTGGCACCGTGCCACATGATGGGCTTGTAAGACGTGACGAGACCACTGGGCAGCATGAGAGTGGCCACGCTGCCGTTCTCCATGACCATCTTGACGGCGCAGCTGTCGCCGACGCCCTGGAAGCTCACGCCGTGGCCGCTGAACTCCGTCTCCAAGTAGTCCACGTTGATTGGTAGGGAGATGGAGGTCATGGCTAGCACGGAGAGCTGCCTCCTGTGAGAAATAGAGGCAGATTTGTAGGAGGGCTTGAGGTTCTTCAGTGGGTGTACGAGGGGAAGAGGAGTTGGAGTGGAGAAGATGGAAGCAGTGACAGCCATTGCAAAATCTTCGATTAAGCGGAGGCAGAGCGACCAAGAAGAAATAGCCTTATCCTGGAGCTTCTCTTTGGGCCAGTGATGACGTTTGTTGTGAGTTGAAGCTGACTAGAAATATCTAAGTTGAGTTTTCTGAGATCAGATTCTATGCCCCACTTTTTTACTATCCTCATATCTCTCTACTGATTGGACGGTGCAGATCAGATCAGATCTAGATCATACGTCACATATCACGAGGATACAAATATACATCTAGATCTGATCTACGCCGTCCGATCGAAAGTAGGAAATGGGGACAAGAAAAAAATGGGGCAGAGGATCAAATTTGGAGTTTTCTACGCAGACGGGTTAAGCCAGGAAGCAAATTAATGCCAATTTCCACTCCAATTAAACGGAGAATCAGCTATTTAAACACTGCAAATATCAGCTCATTCATCGAAGTTTTCAACTTTTTAAGCGGCAAAAGTGATTGTTCCGGCGAGGAATTACGTGGAGGGTCAGAGTCGAAGGAGCAACCAAAGGCGGTCAGGTGGATGATGACGAGGAAGAGAGGAGGCCTGCGAGATTAACACGAGCGTTAAAGGAACCCACCGGAAGAATCCCGGCAGAAACCCCTTTGACGCTCAAGTCAGAAAGAGAAGGAGTTGCGTAACGAGAAAGAAAGCTTGGAGAGTCCCCTTACCTATGGTTTCTTGTTCATTTTATAGGCAGCGTGTACCTCCTCCCTTATGATTAGGGCTGACTTAGCAATTTATGACGTGTCTTGACAACCGCTTTCATAATCGCGATTGTGTCATAAAGAGAAAGGAATCAGATTATTTGCTCCCTTAATTACCTTTTCAACTATCCGTTACCAAATAATTGATAATATCCTTAATAATAGAATCTCTTCCCCTTTTTAGCGTTAATTAATTCCGGAATTCCCGGGGGAGGAAGATGTGAACCTTTCATAAGATGACTCACATACATAGTCGAGGGGTTTCTTATTATCGTTTTACCGAGATGAACTCGGGACTTATTGCATCCTAGGCAAACTCGGGACTTACTGTGCCTGAGGTGAACTCCGGTGTAACGCCCGCCCTTAGCTGCCTTAAGAGCGAGGTTACTTTACTTACTTGACTTAATAACTAATGCGGAAACATGAAATAATACATGGAGTAAACGAGCATTAAAC
>JBBPFQ010000032.1:6725160-6739741 GCA_037974815.1 Kaempferia elegans
TCGTCCGACTGGATGCACTATCTAGTCGGCTCTTTAGGCGCTGACTCCTTCCCTTTCGGCTAGTTTGTTGGCAGGATTGTATTCACTGCGGACATTTAACTGGAGCAAGACATTCTAACTGATCGAGTGCTTCACTTGGTTGGCCAATTGATAGCCCTCATTGAGCAATGATGATGTGGCTTCCTTGTTGACCGGCCCTTTACCCAGCTTCTCTGACATGACCTACTTGTTGACTGGCCCTTGACCGGACTTCTCTTCACCCGGATCACCTAATAATATTTTTTTATATATTTTTTAACTTCATGGTTAAGCCAACTAGATTTTACCTTTAGGGCCCATTTGGTAGGTAGGATAGGATAGGATTAGGTTGATTAGGATAGGATTGAAGGTAGGATTAATAATCACTCCCCATGCCATGGGATTGTGAATCCTACCCTTAATCAACTCTAATCCTAACCCTAATCAATCATACCAAATGACATATTAACAACTTTTTTAAAACATAATCTTAATCCTATCACCCCTACCAAACGGGCCCTTACTATACAATAATCCAATGGGTACAGTGACCTACTCTGGTTTTACATAGCAAATTATCATCTATCTCTTGTATAGATTGCTGAGTCCTGTTTTTAACAGATCTGATTTTGGTTGTAGTAGTTTGTCTAGTTTACATACTCTACGGATGAATCCAATATGATGTTTATTAATTGAAACATTGTTGAAGCTAATGTGCTATTGCAAATTTGCTGTTTTTACACAGATTAAAAATGGTCTGTCATTATAAAATTTATTTGAACTAGTATTTTTTACTGAATCATAAATCAATAATCTAGTCCTTTTCTTAAAAGATCAATTTTTTTGGATAACTTGTCACCAACTAAATCATGGTATCTTATTACTTGTCAAGAACTCAAATGAGTTGTTCCAAACTTCCAATGCCGTTCTGTATTTTCTCCATACTTAATCATTCATCGTGATTCTTGTGTCTGTTTGTGAAAAATGAGCGTCTTTGGTGTGCACTCTTGCTTTGGTTCATGATTCAGGCTTAGTCTTTTTTGACAGTTAGATGATATGTTAAACTTAATCATAGGTTGTGGTCTTCATAAGAAAGATGGCTAATTCGATTTTATGCGATAAATGCTGGAATTTTAGGCTTTTAGCTGGCTTAGGAAAAAGCTATAATGAGTTAACCAAAACTAATGTTTGACTATTTTATTGAATGGGCTCTTCAATTCTGAGCTTCATTCAGAACTAATGAAACTAGTGTCAACCAAAACTTATGAAACTAGTGTTATAGTATTTGCTTGATTCAAGATGCTTATCCTCCACGTTGATACTTTGGTTTCTTTATAAAATAATTGTCATCTTGTGTTCCTCACTCCAAGGCTCAACCTAACCTGAAATTTGAAATTCAATTTGAAACTTATTAAAATCAAACCAGTAGGGATTGTTAGAAAGTGATTTGAATTTTTAAAAAGAATAGTTGCCTATTAAAACACCAGACACCAGAAGATCAGAAAAAGGCTTTAGAATATCAACGTAAGAAGATAATAGATTCTTCAAGTCATCACATTGACAATCTTTATTATTCATGTTGCATTGACTATCCATAATTTGTTTTCATTACTTTACTGGCATCCTGTGACATATTGAAAGATTAAATATATACCATAAGTTCTTACGATAAGCTTGTGTGGACTTTTAAATGTAAGTATAATACTGATGCCTAGTCTTGATTGCTCATCTCTGTTTGTTTTTGACTATTATGGATCTCATAAACAACTGGGTGAATGTGCATTGATATAAACTGTCTTTGAAATTTTTAATTGAATAATTGATATTATATAGAAAACATGAATCATTTCTGATTTGACTCTCTGAGGAAGTTGTAGCACTATTCATTTCAAAGTTTGATTTATTTTTGTTTCTTGGGGTTTGTAACATATGATTGCTTTATTATTGTTATTATTATAATATTTTGTGTGTGTTCTCTTCCTAGCTGTATAGTGATAGTTCTAATTTATTATGTGCAGAATCCTTCTCATTCCATTTGCAACAATTTATTCACTGTTGGTAATAGCAAAACTTGTGATCTACAATTGCTCGATCCAACTGTGGGCACTACTCTTTGTGTATTAAAGCAAATAAAGGTATCTTCTTGGTCATTTTCTCCATGTAACTGACTAATTCTTCACTTAATTGACAAATATTTTTTTGTTCCCTGTGTTAGCGTGGTGGTGCTTCTATCACTTTACTTGAAACTGTTGGGGCAAAAGGTGTTATACAAGTAAATGGGAAAACAGTTGAGCAAAAATCCATTATTCTTATTGGTGGGGATGAAGTTGTTTTTAGTAGGCCAGAAAAACACATATATGTATCCTTCCCTGCACCTAAAGTTGTTTTTTATTTAATTATTTTTTAAAATGCATATGCTTTTATCTTAATATAAACTTTATAAGTGTCCTCTTGGCGAGTAAAAAGTTTTAAAATTTGAGATTTAGTCTGATGCAGAGGATATTCTTTGAAAATGAACCAAGGCAGATTTAATGAGAATTTCACTTGGTGACTTTGGAGAAGCGTGCTTGTTATTTCTTCCATTAACGTAAAGGGATAATCACTTGATTTAGATCTCCATTTCCATCTGCTTTCTCCTCTTCTTTATTGTTGAAAAAGAACCTTAACATAACAATAGATTTTTCAGCAACTAGCTAAGGAGAAACCAAATACACCAAGCATACATACTTTACACAGTTCTTCAGAGATAAAGGATTCTTCCAAAAAGGGACTTAAATTTCAGAACAGAACTGGAGATCATTCAACAGCTGCTGTTGTTTCAATGCTAGCATCATTGTCAACCCTAAAGAAAGATCTATCTGTTGATCCTCCATCTGCACCTATTGGTGAGTATTGACATGTTTTTTATACCCAGGTTTTGATTTATATGGAGAGACCATCTTGCTGTCAGATAATTGTGTTTCAAATGGCATATCATAAGATAATTCATAGTTTGCAAGGGTTAATGGTTAAATAAATAAATTTTAGTCCCACTGAATATATAGTTACTAGTTGGTCATTGTTACTACTTTAGAGTTCTATGTATATCTATGTGAAACTTCTCTCTTGATATGGTACTCTATAATTTTATCCCGCTCAACATGGTGTTAGTTTTTGGCATGGCTGTCAGACTTGGTGGTTCCATACAGACTGAACTGAGTTAGATTGAGATTGACAAGAGCTAATTCTATTTTGGCCAAAATCTGAGACATGTGCTTGAGGGTTATTGGAAAACAAAAATATGGTTACAATTTGTGAATCTTTTATTGCAAATCAGATAATAGGGTGAGATTTGGAGAAAACTGACCATCAAAATTGGCCAATTTCTCTTTTATTTTGTTTCAAATCTATGAGGAGGAGAAGATCTGGGATTAAGATGAGGCTTTGCTATCTCTTGCAATTGACAGGTCCCTTACAAGGAGATCCATTTGTGTTGCTCCTTACTGGAGTTGCTGGACTGTGTAGGAAAAACTGTCTTCAGTAGAAGAGGGAGCAGCAAGGGAAGGAAGAGGGAGTGATGTGGAGGAAGAAGGGATCCATTGTTTGAGTTTGGAGAAAGATGGGTATTTCATTCTCATCCTAAGAGGAGGAAGGTTTCTTTCTGGATCATGGGGATGGTTTTGTGATGTGGTAAACCAATAAGTTAATAATTAATAAGGAAGATAATAATTTTCTTAGGTAAGGTTAGTTACTTTTGTATTAGCTGTGTTTCTTCCTCCACTCTTATGTCCCATACTCACCATATTTCAAATTTGTTATAGTCGTCCTTGTTGTTTGTCTCCTTGCATCCACAATAACTTGACAATGGCATGGAGTGACACAACATGTATAATGTTCTTTATTGCTTCCTTTGAATGTGAAGTTGTCATTCTCACCAGCTTTCATGCCACAAGTGGACCTGGGGACCTCATCCTAGCCACTTTCCCTTGCTTATCATCTCCTTTTGAGTGCCTCTTGGAATCATCGTTCTTTTCACAACTTGTAGTGGTGTCATTCCATGGCTGGCCTAGCATGACACATTTTGATCCATGTCGAACACCAACCCAAACGAATATGGGATGGGCCGTGTTGGGTCTAGCCTTGGGTCTGAATCCATACTAAGCATGGGGTTTACAGCTTGTAGGCTCGAGCTGACATGGGCATGACCCTTGAGCCATTCTTGACCTTCAATGAAAATATTAAATTACTTATTATAAACATTTTAAATAATATTTAATAAAATATTATTTTTATAATATTTATTCTAATTTTTAAAGGTTCTTTATTACTGCCCAAAACGAAGTATTGAATGCTGTTCTTGCCTTTTCCAAAAACCTTTTCTTTGGTTGACACCTTGCAAACACCTTCCACCATCACATGTTTGCAGGAGCAGGCTCAGGATGAGTGATTGCGGCTTTTCCTCTGCACCTCCTTGTAGACGCACGTCCAACTTGTGCCCAAATTCATAAAAAAATGAAAGGGATACTGTTTATAAAAAAATGGCAGATTATTTGGAAATCACAATGATAAGAAACGGTAGCCAAGGCACTGCATTTTGTACAGGTTTCACTTAAATGTGTATGTTTGTGCATTACATATAATTGCTTGCCTGGTTCATTGGCATTACCCTTTACTGAAAAAATAAGGAACTGATGTTAATACTTAAAAGGGAACATGCAACAAAGTAGGGACAAAATCTGAAGGGAACAAATTGTAACTAAAAAAATTTGTGGCAGTAGGCAGGAAAAAAAGAATCATTACTTATTTTTCATCTTCATCTCAAATATTCTCCTTTTATTATTACCAAGTTGATGTACCTCATAATTCCATTTTTATTGTTAATTCTCCTCTCATCATCCTTTAAAATTGTACATGATTTAAACAGAAATGAGATATTTTCTGTTTCTTTCGATGATCTTTCTTCTCTTAGATTTGGTTTTAGACTTTTACTCTCCTTCTCTACGAGGATAAGATTGAAAACTCAGTCTTGTTTACATGTCTCTCTGTTTTTATTATTAATTTTGGGCTAAACACACTTTTGTGTGAAACACTTTATCTGCATCTATTGCTTGCAATCTTGAAAGGTTAATTTGCGATTCTCTAGTTTTACTTGGTCTCCTCTCTGAAATTTTTTGTGTCTCAGAGTATATGAACATTATTCAAATCTATTATCTTTATATAAACTACTTGTCACATTAGTAGAATCTCAAGTCTTAATTTGTTTAATTTTCTCAGCAACTTTAGTTTGTGGGCGAGGTTGAAGATCTTATCAACTCTATTGAAATATCACGTCAACTTAGTTGAATTAAGTGCTTCATTCTTTATGGGTGTCACAAGATGGTTATGGATTAATACCTATTCTTTAGTTTGAGGAGCATTAAATTTAATAGTTATATGAGAGATTTAGTTCTGGATATTTATTATATAACTAATTTCCTTTTGATATAATAAGATGCAATTTACTTTCCCTCAATTTGGGAAGATATTTAAAGTGAGTATATTTTTTATAATCTGTATTATTTTACTTCTGTATACTCGCAGAACCTTTAACTGATTTGGATACAAGTTCAAATGCCTGCAAGCTCTTTCAGGATCAAAAGGACTTTGAGTTTCCAGTGAGTTCATCATCGAATAGATCCCAGGCATTGAAGGATTGTTTAAAACAAGCAATTATTGAACCTAATGACCTTGATGTTTCCTTTGATAATTTTCCCTACTACCTCAGGTACTATTTGACTGTGCTATTTTGTGAAATGACATGCTAGTGCACTATAATTGTGTTGTGTCTTGTGTCGAGATTTTATCTGCTACCAAAATAATGGAAAACTTCATATGCATATAATGGCAAACTGTTCTTATCTATTTCTTACAGGAACATGCATTTTTATTCATTGCACTTCTTTTCTGTTTGCTCCTTATTTGACTGAGTTATATAGTGAACATTCTTGTCACCCTCATTGTTCACCAGAAACACACTACTAGACCTTACGGGTTTAGGCAAATCCTCCATTTTCTCACATCAGTGGTAATATTTACTTTCATCATTTCGATGTCATAATATTGTACTAAGAGATGGATTTCATTGTGGATTTTGGCATGATCAATATTTCGTAGCCGATTGATGTTTTCCAACCAAGGCATGATATTAAGTTAGCCAACAAATTAAACAGAGTAATTTTCAAAGGAGTTGAATTATACTGTGAAAATGTGAGTCAATTTTCTATTGATTTTGGAACTAATGTTAGTGCAGTGTTGTACTCTGTAGATCAAATCTCTTCTTTCTTGTAGATTTGAATGAGAACTGACAATTTTAGACATTACCTGAAAACTTGACTTGCCTCAAAACACATTAACAAAGATAAAGTTCGAAAGTGACACAAGATAACCTTAATATCTAAATGGGTCGACGTGAATTGACCCATTTATTAAAATAATTTATTTTAGAAAGTATTATTCAATTTTATATTATATAACTTGACCTTTTAATTTTACACTTTATAAAATTATTTTAAAAAACATTATCTTAATATTTTCTTATAGGATCCAATTGCATGACTTATTTATGACTCGATTAATACGACAAGAGTCACAAGACACAAATTGCCACCTCTAATTTGGATGAGATGAAATATTAAATCTCTCTAGTAAGTGGATTAGTTGATTGATAGCAACCTAGAGAGGATCTCAATGAAGCCTATTAGACTGGTCTGGATCTCATGGAGCTAACTGAGTTACATTGGTTGTCTGTTCTTTTGATGGATGAGGTGGTTGTACTTTGCAACTTGCAAGTACTACAGTAACTTATTCATATATACATTTAATGGGGAATAGAAAGAATTGTTACTAATGTGACTTTACAATGACTTCAAATTCTTGCTTAAGTTTCTTAAAGTTCTGTGGTAGTTGTGATCATTCTTTTAACCTAAACTCATTCATTCTTTCTTGTTAGATTTTATTTTAAAGTGTGGTATAGCACTTTGTTGGGCTTCATTCTTTATCATCAATTATTTCACAGGGATTAAAGATGCTTTGTGATTTTTTTTGTGACTTGTATTTATGAAAATTGTTGAACAAATCATTCATTTTGTTACCCTTAACAGCGAGACTACAAAGCGGCCTCTTCTTGCTTGTGCATCTGTTCACCTAAAACATAAGGGGTTCTTGAAGTATACAAATGAAATCTCATCGCTGAGCCAACGAATTCTATTGTCTGGTCCACTAGGTTTGCATTTTTCTTCTTCTGATGTTTAGTGTTTATACCACATGTTTTGGATGTCCAACTAACACAAGCATGTTCTGCCAATATGTGGATAGGATCTGAAATCTATCAGGAAACTCTGGTAAAGGCTCTTGCTAAGGAGTTTGGTGCTAGAGTGCTCATTGTAGATTGTCTCACATTATTCGGTGTAAGCATCTCCCATTGATTTTCTATTTGTGATTCAGTCCCGCACGTAGTGTGTTGTACTTTCATTATTTATGTGAATGTTCACGTATTCTTACCTAACCAGGTTCTGTTTAGAGTCTAGCTTTAAAAGGATAATTTAACTAGAGTTTCTAATGGAATACTTGATGTTTCCGGCAATTTGTTTCAGGGATCATCTTCAAATGCTGAGTCCTTTAAGGAAGTTATGAAACTTGATAAGGCAAGTCTTCTTGATAAGCAACATGCTGGATTATCTGCTTGTTTGCAACACAAGAGACCAGTTTCTAGTGTTGAGGCTGATATTATGGAGGCATCTGCATTTGATCATGGATCTCTATCTAAGCAAGATGCTCTTGCTTCCTCTTTGAAATTCTACCCTTACAAGAAAGGTAATTTTTCCTTAAAAATTTAAATTTATGGTCACAGCATTTCAAGTTTTGAGACAATCATTTCATTCCATTTCCCATAATAATGAATGTTTTAAAAAATGATCATCTAGGTGACAGAGTGAAGTATGTAGGTCCATCACAATCACCCGAAGTTCCTCAGGGTCCAAGGTTTGTGTTTTTCATACTCTAATGGATTTTTGGTTTTAATATATTCTCTATTGTGCTTCTGCTTAGGTTGTTTTTTTATCTTGTTTATTGTTATCTTAAATTTCCTTTTGGGATAAGTATGTTTCTTGGTCCTATGCCTTCTTCTGAAGGGGTTGCTGCTTTTTCCCCCTCAGGTGTTTGTATTTTAGCGGCAAATAAACAATTTAATGAACATGAAATGCAATGTTGCCTCACACATTTCTTTTATCAAACTGAAAGGTGATGCTTCTTAATTGTTGGATTCAGGACAGAATGCTGTATATTGCTCATTTGTTCAGGATGATAAACTCAGGCATCTATCATCAACCCAATCAGCCTAATTATAGAAATGATTTCCATCTAAGCTACTATTAGAAAGTTTTTACTTTTGTTTGTGTGTTTATCTGAATGTGCTAATTAACAAATTTGGTTGGCTTCACATTTATATCTTGGCAATGATAATTTTAGAGCTACGCTCCTTTTATTATTCTCTCTCATTTTGATTACATGCAGAGGTCCGAATTATGGTTACCGTGGAAAAGTATTACTTGTTTTTGAAGAAAATTTATCTGCCAAGGTTGGAGTTAGATTTGATAAACATATTCCTGAAGGCAATGACCTTGGGGGCCTCTGTGAAGAACACCATGGTTTCTTCTGTGTTGGTATATGTCCGGCATCCAGCTAAATTTTGTTGCATAATTGATTTTATGTAGATTTTGCCGAAAAAATATTAATGAAACTCCTGATATCTTCTACTTTTTTCTCTGATTCAGCGGATGCACTCCGACTAGATAATTCTTCACGGGAGGATTCAGGAAGATCAGCCATAAATGAATTATTTGAGGTGGCTCCTAATTTCTGAAGTGGTAGTTTCTTGTCTATTCCTTGTACTGATTTCTTTCTTTTATATACAATTACAGGTTATATCTGAAGAATGTCAGCGTGGTCCTTTAATAGTCTTCTTGAAAGACATTGATAAATCTGTTGCTGGCGGTGTAGATTCATACGTTACTATGAAGGTTAGGATGGACTCTTTATCGCAAGGTGTTCTTATTGTTTGCTCCAATACCCAGGTGGATAGTCGCAAAGAGAAGGTAGCTTTTGTGGTTATTTGTGTGATTATTTAACTGCATTGTCTGAATAAAAGACAATGTTAACTGTGTATACATGGCAGTCACATCCAGGTGGTCTTCTTTTCACAAAATTTGGAGGCAACCAAACTACACTATTTGATTTTGCCTTACCGGTATGATTTTCCTTCAACAAAATTTTGTACATGTTGTTATTGGGCATTATATGTACGTAGTTCATGGCATTTTGAAGGATTGCCAAAGGTTTCATAAGCTCATGGGAATCTCATTCATGCAAACCATGAAGATCTTATTAACACCAAAATTTTGATAATCTCACATTTGCTCTACTTGGAAGTGTTAATTCATTTTAATAAAATAGTCTCCTCTTTCTATTATATATCTATTATATATTAATAATATACATATTTATATTATATCTAGCCACATACACATAATATACTGATGGTAGTAGTCTGCTTTCTGCATATTTTGAGAACTTTTCCCTCAGAGGTTTTTCTCATTTAGTCACATACACATTTTCTTGTTTTCTAACTTTTAACTTGGTGGAATGCCAGGATTGCTTCAGTAGGCTGCATGAGAGAAGCAAAGAAAATTCAAAAACAGTAAAGCAACTCACAAAACTTTTTCCTAATAGGATCATCATCCAGCCACCGCAGGTATATTGATTTAAAGTTTGCTGTGCTAATTCTAAAGAAAATTTTCTTCCACTTTGGGCAGAAAATCATTTATGTTTAAAATTTTCAGGATGAAGGTAAAGTTCCTGAATGGAAGAAGAGATTGGACAATGATGTTGAAACTCTTAAGGCCAAGTCCAACATTCAGAGCATCCGTTCCGTAAGTTATTATTTTGGGCAAGATCCTATAACTTTTTAACAAACAATTTATATGCTCTACTTTCCTCTAATTTTCATGGATGTTAGATATGACTTTTCTACATCATCATGGAAGAAGAAGATGCATAGCCATCCCCAAATACCTGGGATGTGTGGCCCACTTTCATTGCCAATTGTTATTGTGTCATTGTAATCCTGAAGTTGTTTGCATCCAACATCTATGCAGACTGCAGAACAATTCGTCTCCTCTGTTACCTTAAAAGCATTAGGAACTTAAGATTCTTCTGAAGAGTTGTACCAAATCATCAACTCTTCAGAGGGGATCTATAATTTTATAGACCTTATGTAGGTCCTACATTTCTGACTCCATTCTGCTTGTTGTCATCCTTCATGCTTTCCCTTCCTTGCATTGCTGCTATTTGGATAGGAATATGTGCTTTCCTTATCCTGCAAGCAGTTTTGAGGTTGAACTAGCCTGACTGAGAAAATCCAGATGCTATTTGATTTTTTATCCAGTGACCTTAATGAAAGTTCATTGTGGATGAAGTTCTATTGTTTAGGATGTCTAGATGTTTACATAAATTCTTGTGGAAATTCATAATATCTATCTATCTCTCTATATGTAGATTTCAATTATCTATACTTAATGATTTCATCAATACTAATTTTATCTACAATTCCCACCAGTTTTAGTGTTTTAAGTATGCCAACTGTTACATTTTCTCAAATTGGCATTTACAGATAACGTTTTCAAATTAAAATAAAAAATCTGAACTGTTTGTCAGCAGTTAATTTTACATTTTTATAAGTTGTCTTGGCACTGTGGAAATTAAGTCAATAAACTAGAATTTGCTTGTATACATGAACCTACTCGATTTCACAAGTATTCTTAAACTTTTGTCAAAAAGTGAAGCTGTTTTTCCATTTTAGGTATTGCAATTATTATTGTTGTCAAGCATTTTACTCTCGCATACCTAGGCCATCTAATATTAGCTTCATGCTCATGTTGTTGTACTTTTGAGCTTTTGTCAACCAACGTGTTTAGTGCCTGTTGATATTTAGCCTATCATATTGTGTATGATTGTCATGAAAACTGAAGACCAAAAGGTTCCTCAGAATGATATGAAGGTATGAAGGAAAGATGGAGAAACTGTTTAAAGAAGATTGCAAATAGCTTAGATACATACATGGAAGTGGTGGTGGGTTTGAAATCTAATCAAGGTTAAGAAAGAAGATTGAAGAGAATGAAAATGTGTGCATTGCAGGATATGGTTCATCTTTGTGATATTTGATGATCTTGGATAGTTGGATTATTGCCATAAAGTAAATTGTAGGAATATCTGGGAAACTTTTCTATGAAGAACACAAAATGATCTGGATGTTTTTGTCTGAGTTATATTTATAGCTAAATGGTTGGACCCTCCCTCTGAAAAGATAAAATGGGATCAACAAATAGAAATGTTCTTGCTATTGTTTGTTTCAGGACTTCATTGGACGCATCTTATACATTTCTTGGGTTTAATACAGTATTTCACATCTTATACATTGTTTGGGGTTCATACTGAATTCATATAATTATTATCCGTTGTTGACTCTATGCTAGTTGTATAATTTGCTTCACCTTCTACTTTGACATTTTCTACAAATTTCTAGTTTTTGAATCGCATTGGATTTGAATGCAACGAGCTTGATCAGATCTGCATAAAGGATCAAACACTTTCAAGTGAAAGTGAGTGCCTTTTTTATGTTCGAAGTTCTTTCACCAATTTTTAGTTCCTTCAGATTATCTTCAATCTGATATTTTTTTCAGGTGTTGATAGAATAATTGGTTTTGCCCTTAGCCACCACCTGAATAACAACACGTTTGAAGCATCTCCAAAGAAAACTAAGCTGGTTCTTTCAAGTGAAAGGTTGTCTTTATTGTTTTCACATTGCATTAGATAATTTAGATTCCAAGAATTAATTGCCTGACTGTTATTGGTGTTATGAACCTTCAGCGTCCAATATGGTTTGTCTGTGTTGCAAAATCTTCAAAGTGATTCCAAGGGTACAAAGAAATCACTTAAGGTGAGATGACTAGCTCTTTTTATGCTTTTTTCAAAAGATATCATTTGCATGTCTCTTCTTGCTGATGCAATTTATCAAGCTAAATGCCTTTACTCCACTATGTTAATCTACGCTGATGAAATATCTGATGAGGTGTTATTTTTGATGCCATTTAACGTTCAAATCTTTCTCCCATATGATGGCCAACATTTTGAGTTGTTCTTTCCTGAGTTCTCTCTTCTATTTTAGGATGTGGTTACGGAAAATGAATTTGAAAAACGTCTTCTTGCTGATGTCATTCCTCCAAATGATATTGGTGTAACATTTGATGATATTGGAGCTTTAGAGAATGTGAAGGACACATTGAAGGAGTTGGTGATGCTTCCATTGCAAAGACCAGAATTGTTCTGCAGAGGGCAATTGACAAAGGTGTTATTTATTATTATTATTATTATTATTATTAACTTTTAGCAAATTAAGAATTCTTATAGCCCATATCACTTTATGTTTTCTTCTATAATCCATACTTGCTCTTTTTCATTTATGTCATCCTTCGTTTACTCAATTGTTATGTGTTGGAGCCTGATGATGAATCGGACATCAAGAAACCTATATAAACAATTATGGATTTCTATGAAAAAGATGAAGATAGCATGGTTTGATAAGTCAACACTTTTCCCAGCTTAAAAACTTAAGCTGTTATGTTATCAATGAACTCAATAGAGTACCTTATATTCTAACATTCCCCTTCAGATCTTGGTGGGTGACTAGCTACAATGGCCTAAATTATACATGCGAACAAACTAAATTTTACTGGCAGTATCTTCTTAGGCTAGCAAGATCCCAAGTCTGGAACCCTTTCATTTTCATGAATCCAAAATGCTTAAATTCCCATCTATACTTCTATATTCTCAATAAAGGTTGTGCGAGTTTAGATAATTATCTTGTTAACATGATTTAAATAAATTAACCTTTGTATTCTTGTATTGGATAATTTTCCATGCCAACTTTGTAATTTGTGTTTACATATATATATTTGTTAGTTTGGACTTACTGATAGGAATATTTGTCATAGCCATGTAAGGGGATACTGCTCTTTGGTCCTCCTGGGACTGGGAAAACAATGCTTGCTAAAGCTGTTGCAACTGAAGCTGGTGCCAACTTCATCAATGTATCGATGTCAAGCATAAGCTCAAAGGTTGACTTTAAAACCATAATATTCTAAACTTTACAATTTTTTTTTTAATGGTTTGGCCATTTCTAAATCTTTCTTTGAAACAGTGGTTTGGTGAAGGGGAGAAATATGTAAAAGCAGTCTTTTCTCTAGCAAGTAAAATTGCTCCTAGTGTTGTTTTTGTGGACGAGGTTAGTCAAGTTTGCTTTTGTTTCATCACTTGTTATGCTACTCTTAGCTGCTGAAATCATTCTCCATGGAACAAAAATTGTTGATCTTCTTTCTGCTCTTCCTCTAACTAAAATTTTCTCATTCTTACCGCTTTTAGGTTGATAGCATGCTTGGGAGACGTGAAAATCCTGGAGAACATGAAGCCATGCGGAAGATGAAAAATGAGTTTATGGTCAATTGGGATGGTTTACGCACTAAAGATAAGGAACGTGTTTTGGTGTTAGCTGCAACTAATAGGCCATTTGACCTTGACGAGGCTGTCATAAGGCGGCTCCCACGAAGGTAAAATTAACACACTTTTCTGCTATGAAATGAATAAGCTTTTTCATCTCATTATATTTTTACTCTTTCCACAGATTAATGGTAAACCTTCCAGATTGTTACAATAGAGAAAAAATACTCAAGGTAATATTGGCGAGAGAAGATTTAGCTCCAGATACCAATATGGAAGTTCTTGCAACTATGACTGATGGGTATTCAGGAAGTGATCTTAAGGTCTGTTTTTGCTAGTGTCTACTGTGGTGGTAGTTGGAATTTTGATTTTTCTTTTTCTTCATTTACGGATAGAAGTATTAACGTTGTAGAACATCTCAGAATCTCTGCGTCGCTGCAGCACATCGCCCCATTAGGGAAATTCTTGAAAAGGAAAGAAAGGTGTGTTAAAACTTACAAGTACTTGTTTTCAAACTATTTTTGCTTTTTTTGCTCTTGACTTTTTATTCACCTCAATTGCAACCAGTTTTTCTTGCTCTTGACATTACTTTTGTCCTGTGCTTTTGCACCTTGAATCTCCATGCTTGATTGTCCGAATAATGCCTCTGTCGTTCTTAAACTAATTTGTCTTTTGAAGGCTTCACAAATATGATTTTGCATTAAAGATAAAATGCAAACTTTCAGCAGAAAGTGGTTTTTTGTAATCTTACATATGTTCCACATTTTGGTGTAGATTAGATCTTGAATTTGTTTTTCATTCTCCCAAAATGCAGAACTTCGTATGATGATAGAAAATTCTGTTTGACAAGGTGTGTGATTATGTTTTTTTTCCATAAACTTTAAAACATTTGGTTTGGTATATGGTAATTCAGAAATATATTCCTTAGAGCGACTTGGATTTCAGTTCACGACTAGATAATCAACTATCTTCTTGCCTACTATATTATAAGGAATAG
>JBBPFQ010000032.1:6780119-6801661 GCA_037974815.1 Kaempferia elegans
AACTGAATCACTGAAAAAACAAAAGAACCAGGTTTACTTGCAAATCTGGGTTAAAGCTTACAGGAATTACAGTGACTGCAAGAACTCACAAAATATCATAACAAAATTAGCCAAACCGATCAAAGAAGCTCAAATTGTAACTTTTCTAATATGCTTAAGCTTCTATAGATGATATGGAGAACCAGCATATGGTGTGCTAACCGAAACTACTAAGCGAGCTCACAAGCTTAGCCTCCTATATATACTCAAATTGGCTTTGCGAAAGAAAACAGAATGAATAAAACTGCATTTGTGTACATCACCATGGTCCTTGTCTCCATATTGCACTAAGCATTCAGAAACACTTCCGCATATCACAATCTGTTTCGATGTTGGAAGCATAGTTTTCGCCGGTCACATTGATCCAAGCCAATAATGCTGCTCCGATGGCTGGCTCCACCTGCAGATAAGAATCGTGATACCTAAATCGTGATATGGTCGACGGCGGCTGGAAGGCGGCGAGGAGCGGTGGGAAGAGGAATCGGTGGAGGCCAGTGGTCGACGGCGAGGAGCGGTGGGAAGAGGATTCGGTGGACGCCGGGTCGACGGCGGTTAGAAGGCGGCGAGGAGCGGGCTAGGGTTTGGGAGAAAAAATCGCCGTCTGCACGTAAATTTGTCATTTTAGATGTTTAGGGGAATGGAATTACAATTCTCATCCCAATTCAGACCAAAATTGGTCTGAATTGATTTTGTGAAGTTAGTAGGAAATTGGAAACTTCTGGTTGAAAAGGGATACCAAAGCATGGAATTTAATTTCAATTTCGATTGGAATTCAATTTCCATGGTTTCCAAACAGGCTGTTAAATTTACGATGAATGTCCCATCTTGAAATAGCAACCCTTGCTTTGTTTTGGTATGATCACAAACGATTTGGTTACAAACAGACTGAGGCACGTACGTTTAAGACAACTTTAAGCACACAGCTAGACTAGATCACAAGATAGATAATACACAACAACCATGAACACTTAATGCTCCATTAATTTGATAATCAATGGGTAGATGGTTGGAGAAGACCGTCCCGGACTTGTTCAGCAACGTCACGGACGGCCCCGGCCGGTGAGGGATGAAAATCGACGAGGACTTGGACTGTGCTCCAATCTACACTAGCACAGTTAGAGAAGAACTTGATAACCAACATAAGAATTTGATAATCATATGTTCGGATATTCAGGTCAGTGCTTCTGCTTCTACCCGTTTAGAGAAGAAGTCTACCATTACCAAAAAAAATTTTCGCTGGCGGGGTGCTATAGGAAAAAGATCCATGATATTCATTCTCCACTGGTCGAACGGACATGATATAAGTGAAGTTTATAAGTGCTCAATTGGGCGATGCGGGATGTTCTGGTACTTTTAGCACATACAGGTGGACACTATATTGGTTGCGTCCTCTTGTAGCGTGGGCCAGAGATATCCAGCCAACAATACTCTACGAGCTAAAGACCGACCATCTGCATGATTGTCACACAATCTCATATATACTTCTTGTAAGATATACTAGATGTCCTCTTGTATCTACATTTGAGAAGGGGTCGGGAGAAGACCTTCTTATACAAGTGATTTTCTATCAGAGTGAATCGTGTTACACGTTTTTTGAGAAGCAAGCGGCTTCCAGTTCAGACGGAAGTTGCCCCTGTTTGAGAAATGCAACCAAGGGCATCCTCCAATCTCCCCTCAATCTCAAATTCAGCTTGTTCTTCAATCTGTGTTATCAATATCGTTTGTTTTATCGACTTGTCTAACATCTAAGGAATTCGGACGCCCACCACTTTGGCTAACTCATTCGCTCTTTGGTCCTCCACGCGAGGAATTTTACGGGTGATAATTTTCTGAAATTCTATCTTTAGTTCATCAAACGTCTTTGCATACATTATGAGTCGATCATTAACAATGATAAAACCTACTGTGAGCTACTAAGCAGTCAGTTGAGAATATGAGTGGATGAGTACTCTAGCGGCATCCACATACTTAGTCGCTTGCAGACCGACTATTAAAGTTTCATACTTAGCTTCATTGTTGGTTGTCCTATAGTCCAATCGGACAGATAATTGTATATTATCTTCTTGCGGGGATACCATCAGTATACTTATCCCACTTCCTTGGCACGCAGACAATCTGTCCATGTATATTTTTCAAGTTTCTTCCAATTCATATTCATGTATTTTTATTATGAAATCCGTCAATGCTTGTGTTTTAATAGCCGTTCGGGCTTGATACTAGATGTTATAATCGCTTAGGTCGGTTGTCCATTTAATTAGGTGGTCCATTCAAATATAGGGATTTAAGATTAAATTCAAATTCAGATCGGATTTAAATTGAGACTTAAAATTTTTTTCTAATCCGACCTAAATCTAATCCACCTAAATTGACATCCTTATATTAAATACATGATTTTATAAATTTAAAAATACTATACATGATTTAAGTATTTCATGAAATTTCCTGCCTATCTTCAATTCCTCACAAATAATTTTTTTTAATTGAGTTGTAACTTTTAGATTGTCTTTTTCTTTACCTTGTGTCTTTAGACTCCAGCTCACTTTTCATCGTTTTAACCATCGGACGTTATCTATTTTTATTTTTATTTTCTCATTCTTTCTTATATTTCAAAGAAACTAACCGCTACCGGGTATTGGCAAATGGCAGAGACTGCTCTCTCTGCTCCGGGGACTGTTTCCTTTTTCCGGCTCCAATATTTATACAACATTTTGCTCTTTGCCCTAATGCCAGTCTTCGACTCGATCCCTATCGAAGCTGCTCGCCGCCTCGTTCCATCGTCGCCCTCCCTTTTCCACCGTTTCCACGTGAGTGCCCGCTCCTCGATCGCGCTTCGTCGGCTCTCCTCGCCTCGGAGAACTACTCCTTCCTCCCTTGCCGTCACAGCTGACCATGGACCTTCCCGTGGTCGATATTTCCCTGTACCTGGAAATCTCCGCCAGGAGCAGTGGCGGAGCTAGTTTTTCCGAAGAGCTTAAGGCGCTATGTGTGGCCGTTAGCAGAAGTCTTAAGGAAAACGGCGCACTCTTAGTGAAGAACTGGAGCTGCAACGCTGAGGACAATGATCGATTCCTGGATATGATGGAGCGATACTTTGAGCAATCTGAGGAATTTAAGCTGCAACAAGCACGTCCTTACCTATCCTTCCAGGTGCTTCTTTTTCTTAGTTTCTGTACAGGCGGAGCTACCCCAACTATACGACTAATTAGCATACAATTTACTTTGTTTCCATTTGATTTGATGTTTTTTCATTTACAAATTAACCTGAGTAGATCACCGAATGAATATTTATTTTCTTACATGGTAGTCTGTACGTTAAGGGTATGTTTGGTAGGCTGTAATTCAGATTACATTATAAGGTTGATTACTTTGTTTGATATCAACTTAACCCTGTAATGTAATGTAATTTGGATTACAAAAGTTAATAAACATTTGTAATCTGGATTACAAAGCAAACACTATGTAATCCGGATTATATTACAACTCAATATTTAATATGACAAAAGCACCCCTAACTTATTTCATTAAATTAAAGCACGCCCTCAACAAATTTGTCTACACTACCTTTATCGCGGCCGATCGCTGCACCCACTGGTCGGTCGCCGCCGTCGTTCAGTCGTCGTCACCGCCGCCGGCCGGTAGAGATCGCAGGATATTTTTGTCATTTTATAATAATACGAATTAAATTCCTTATAAAAAATAATAGACACCAAATAAAAGAATGTAATCATCCTTGTAATTTGGATTACATACAACTTTTTAACCAAACATAGTAATATAATCTTAATTACATTACATTGCAAATTTGATTACATTATAAGTTGGATTACATTACAACATACCAAACGCAGTCATAAACTCATGATCTTTCTCATGTGTTTTCAATGCGAGATTATGTTTGCAACCTTACAACCCAACAAATTTATAGTCCACCATTTATATTTTTTTTGTCTATCACTTTGTGTGTTTATCCCTAAACTTTTTTATTTATTTTATCCCTGTGTATATAATTTTTATTGTATAAATTATATTAATTTTTATTAAAATATTACTCAATTATTTAAAATAATCATTATGCCGTTTTAATTATGATGTCAAATTTGAAAAGTAATTAATATAATTTTTTATTATGGCATAATTTTATCAATTTTATAATAATTTTTCACATTATCATTGAATCATGCATTTTTCATTCTTATGCATTAATATCATTTTAATAAAAGAGAGATATAGTTTTAAAAAAAGGGGCAACATAGTTAATTTGACAACGCTTATGCAAATTAGAGAAAATAAAATACGAAGGGAACTTGCCAAACAAATCACGAAGTACTAGACACTTTAATACGAGATTACAGCACACCCTTAAAAAGAAAGTAAACCAACGAGGATAGAAATTTGAATATTACAAGAGAAAAAAATCGATTTACACTGGACACTAATCCATCTTGAGCCTCTAATGCAGTAAGCCTCAAACTATAATGAATCATATGGCATAGAATCAGTCTCCAGCCCTCTCTCAATTTGCAAGGGAAAAAATCATAAACCTAAATCAAATATATGTTCATTTTCATGAACCAGCTATTATCAGAAGCCCTCCTAGTTCAAGTCTGTTGGTGACAAGCAAATTTCGATGGGCTTTGCTTCAATTGTAATCCTGCACCCACATGTGGATTTATATATTAACATTGCATTCTTCCATAAACCTCTCTTCTCGAGTGAGGTATTTCTTCCAGTATTTCTTATACTTGGAAATGCCCAGGTCAAGCCAAGGCTTCATGTTGCCATCATAGTGCAGAACTGCTGCATTCTTTATATTGTTGCTGCAGATTCCAAAATCATGACCGAGTCCTTGCTGAACCAAAGTATCATCAAGTGCATATATCTGACCGTGGAAAACAAGCAAGCTCGCTTGTAATGCTGCAGCTCTCCATGACACTTCATTTTCATGATGCAACTATCATTCACAGCGAAATCAATAGAATCAGAGGGGATACTAGAATATCAACATCTGAACTATTAAAATGGAAACAAATCAGCTCACTAAGATGCATTAGTACAATTAGTAAGTTTAGGTGCGATCTCAAGTGAACTAAGATCATAAATGTAGCAATTACCTGATGGAGAAATCGTTGGTACCTTCCAGTGATATCATGTTCTCTCCATTTTTCCAAATCAAGTACATTTATTCCAGACATCCAGGCACAGGAGTTACCATCATATCTATCAGTGCCTAAATAAGATTTTAGCTCACTGAGTTTGATCCCACAAAATTCTACAGCACCATTTACTTTTCCTCCTAAATCAAGATTCCACAAGAATGATATGTCTCTCTGGACAACCACATCATCGTCGAGAACAATTATCTTCTTCAGATTTGTGAATAAATCAGAAAGAAGAAAATGGCAATGACCAAACACTGAGATATATTTAACTTTTGTTTGCAGAGGGGAGGGTTGAGCAACTACATGAGTGGAAACTCGGAACTCCTCAGACATCAACAGCTCTTCCAAATCTAGGTTAATAAAGTGTTTAAGCTTAAGCTCATTAATATTCACAACGTGGATGTTGGCCGTTCCATATGAGTTTCTGGCAAACCACTGCTTCATGGAGTAAAAGTTTTGTTTATTAGTTAGCACATGGAAAACCATGTTATCAAGATCCTGTAAAACAGTCAAGTTGATTAAAAAGGGGAACAAAATCTTTGATATCAAATCACATAAGACCAAGATCAGAAGATTATACCTCTGAGTTCACTATCGTTGAGTTGATAGTTACTGACAGGGCCAATATATTTCTTGAAAATATCACATAATGCTGAATACGTGGATCATCAATTAGGTTGGAAATTGAGTTTTCTATATCTTCCGAGGGTGATTTGAAATACTCCACTGTCAATCTCATTGAAAGGCAATGAAACGTCTTGGACATGGTCAGGACACCAAGCTGATACAGGAATGCACTTTGCTTTGTATGAAAATAAGCTTCATCTTCTGTCAGATCAAGTATTTGTCTTAGTTTTTTATCAACATTATAGCAATCTACAGTATGTGCCGTGGCTTTGTCAATAGCCTCATCCATCTTTTGTATCTTCACCTCAACACTGAAGGAAGTCAAAATCTTAATATTCACAATAAGAAAGACAAGTTATGCAACAATTTTGAAATTTTAAAAGTGATTACTGTTGTTCCATGGGCACAACTTACAATTATTGATTTTGGCACAATTTTGGCTAATAAAACAACTTGAACCATATTTTGACATATCAACCCTCCATATTCTTCACAAATATTTCAAATCATTATGAAGTTTATGGACCTGAATAGAAACAAGATCTATCATCAAGCTGCATTTGTGACAATTATTTAAGGTCTGCTATATGAATCTTATTCATTCATTGAGTTCAATTCAAGGGTATATTAATGATAATATTCAACAACAACAACCACCAAGCCTTATCTCACTAGGTGGGGTCGGCTATTAATGATAATATTCAAATCAATTAATTTTTTTAATGCAGACTAATATTTTCCTGTCTTTTTTTTATCTTCCTCATCTCCTTGCACCTTTCATTTTAATAGATTTATACTTCTGACTTTAGATTCTTTTCCCCAACCTTTGACTATGTTGATATCATCTCAACCTATTTGAACATGTCCATAACTATAGGATAAAACAAAAATATTTCAAGAAAACAAGCTCTTAATTTGTATCAAATCGTCATGCTTCTCTTTCAACAAGCTTTCTTATATTTTTTCATTGTCAGTTATGAGAACTATATCTAGGCCTAAATTCTAGCACAAAGAACAAAGTTTCATCATGAACATCAGTGTGATCCTTGCTGTCCAATTGAACAAATTCTGAAATCCTCAACTGTGATTGGCATTTGAAAATAGCAAAGGTATTTTCTATCAGAAGGCGACATCTTATTTTTTATGGATGTAAACGAACTGGTGTTCTATGAAGTTCCTTTATGATCATTCAATAATAAAAGCATATAAAACAAATAAACTTAAACATTCGTTCACTAGTGAGTTCATTTTGTTAACATTCATGAACAGAGCTCATGAATAATCTATAAATAATTTCTTTTATAGCTTGCCTAAAATTCAATTTTAAATTTTTATTTACATATATAAAAATATAGTAATTTATATAAAAAAATTGCAATCATAAATTGTTCATAATATATATTAAAAAAAAAACAATATAAATTCCATGTATTTGACAGATGTTTTACCTAAATTATAAGGACAACAACAATCTTAAACTCGAACTCAACTTGAGCTTGCTAAGATTTTTAACAAACAAGCTCAATAAGAAAATAAACAAGCTTGGACACATTAAGTTCAACTTTGCTTGCCTCTTTTACATCCTATCCCACCTAATGACTCTCAGATGTTATAGGTTTGGCATTAAGTTGTTTAATATTTGTTCCAGATGAGAAAAGGGTTTGTAGGCAAAAAATAAAAAAGCCAATATAATCTTGGGTTATCTCTGGCAGTGTAGTGGAGGCTATACCAGTCTACTATATATGTACACACACCTGAACATATCACATTCAGCTAATATTTAACACTGTCACAAACAGCTAAAGGTTTCAAATTCTGGAATCTGCATTTGTAAATCCACTCTATGAGAAGCATAAACTACAAAGAAACACTAGTTGCAAATGAGACACAGAAGTGGCAATAAACTTCAGGCATCGAAAGAATAGTCCCAATTAGTTTTAATACAAAACAGGTAATTAGGTAGGTTGGAGTTACTTGAAGTTGATCCACTTGGACCATATAACTAGAACAAGCCAAACTTAAATGTGTTTTTGCAGCATTCCCTTTAGTACATTTTGATAATGGTTCTAGTTGGGCGTATTCAAAACTTGGCTTCAAATACTTTGTTACTTTTATGGGCGAGTATTCAAGAATGACGACTTTTCTTAATTAAAGATTGTTCAAAAATCTATTCTATTTTTTTCTGCCTTTAGTATCGAGACACAACCCAACATGGCAAATCTGTTAAGACATTAAGGAGATATAACACTAAGAAAATTTCTCTCCTTCCCAACTTTTATATCTAGCCATGACATTATTCGTCAGTCCTCTTATCCTCATACACCACAACAATATAGGGTTGCAAAAACTAAAAATCACCCTTTAGATAATATTGGTTGTACACTTCCCACTCAATGTGGTTCCACCTAAATTGTAGGATAATGTCATTTTCTTTTGACTGCCCTGTTTTCACATCATTTATCAATTATTTTCCATCTCAGATATTTATTTGTTTAGTCCATTGCTTATCTTTCGACGAAGATAAATTATGATCTAGAATAGTTAAGTGTGTTTTATAGGCTATTTTTACTTACAAAAAGAATATTGTTGCTGCTCCCTTAAGTTGTATGTATTCATCTCTATCACTGTCACCATCCTTGTGTCTACTACCTTTTATTTGAACTCCTTATTTACTTCTTGAGTTTATGAGTAAGATGTTTTCAATCTGATTACCAATACCAAAGTTTCTACCATTGAGGACCTACATACAATAGTAGGTGACCATGTGACTTCTCCGGTCACCAAACACAATTCTTCTTTTGAATCCAACCTCTGATTTATATCTTCTGGTTTGCTTTCAGGAAAGTTACACTTAGTTGTCCTATGTTTCATCTCATTTCTTGTGAATATTTATGATCCATTCTTACCTAGCTATTCCATCTAATTTTTTCTTTGGATTTATGCAAATTCCTGAGACCAGTTTCACAGGCGCTCTTACATTCAAATGTAGGCCCCCATCCTAATGCTACATGGGAGCACCTCTTCCTCTTAGCAATCCCACTAATGAAATTTTACTATAAAGACATTTCCTACAACTAGAATCACTTCAGTGCGACTCTTTCTTCATCTTAGAAAGCATGTTTTATTGGTTTCTTTAGTTGGATATAAATGACCTTGTGAAAGAATTTTACATGGTTGAAGGGGAATACATCTACTACACAGGCAGAAAAGTTCTATGGTTTGAAGTAGACTCCTATAACATGGTTTGGTAAACACATTGAATAATTTGTTCTCTGTCATTAGAAAATTTTCATATAACCCAAACTTTTATTTACCTTTCGGAAAGTATATTTTTATTATTGCCTACTTAAATGTATCATTAATTTGATGGATCACTAGGCTAGTAATTATTTTGATGGATCACAAGGCTTGTAATTTTTGCTAGATCACAAGGTTGAAAGACTTCTTCATTAATACTTTTAATAGTGGTGGCCTGCAAGGAGAGACATAAATAACTATTAACAAAAAAAAAAAAATGTTTGATATACAAGAGAAGATTAGAATGCTGGGAGCTAAGCTAATTCAGCTTTGAAAGGTGGAAAAGACCAATTAGGAAATTGAACTACCTTATAGTAACTGTAAAGACTAGACATAGTATTTGCAGTGAGCATGGTCAATCACTTTCTTAAAGCTCTATGTCATGATCATTTTAGAGGCAACCTAGAAAATCCTATGATTGCTGCTCCAAATAACGATTTTTGCATTAAGATTATAGTAACTTTTAGATTATAGCTACAGTGGTGTTGACTGGGTAGATTCTCTTACAAACAGAAGTCAGATTGAATGCTGAATGCCGATGAGTATGGGGCTATAACCTTAGCTACATATAAGTTTATTAAACAACCAATAATCAAGTTCAGGCATGCTCTCCTAAAGAGCTGATAAAGCTCTACTGTACCAACCATATCGCTATGCACATAGCCACTAATCCAATGTTCCATGAGAAAAATACAGATAAAAATTGATTGTCACTTTGTCAGATATAACATGCAATCCAATAACATTATTACATCAAGTGTAAGCTCAAATAATTAATTAGCAAATTTGCTAATCAAGTCCTTAAGACGTCAAATAGATCCCAACTATTTCAAGTTATTAAGTGTGTGTGTGTACATTTAAACCAAAAAATTCAAAATTTCCTAAGTTGTAACTACAATGGATTTCATAAATAAGCACAAAAACTTCAATATCAGAGAAAACAAAAAAGAATTCATTAGTGAAGATGAAGCTTCAGATGATATGTAACTTACAATGATTGAAGATCATCATCAGAGACTGCTTCACTAAGCATCCGTTCATGATCTTGAATGTTCATCTTCAGTTCCTGTGAAAGGCCTTCCTGTCCCTTTAGTTTTGCAATGCTTGGATAATAAGCTCTTGCCTCAAACAGCTGATCCTTGAGTTTCTTCACAAGTGAATCTTTGATTACTTCTCTATGTTCCCTGGACCAGAGACAATAGCTTCCGAACTCAAGCTCACAGGATCTATCAGTCTCGTACGGATATAAACCTTCTGGATCATTATTTTTTTCGACTCCCTCACTAGCCTGCCATAATAAGATGGCCATAAACTAAGCAAAGCCCATAAATAGAAACATAAAAATGAACATAGCGCTGTGGAGCAAATTCATAATAAATATCCATCAGAAAAAAATCCAATAGACCAAAAATAACATATGATTAATGTATAACTAATAAATCAACAACTCTGCAACTTTAAATTTCTAAATTTTATTTAACCTTCCAGAAGGTAATATCATTTAAACACTCATAAATACATGATTGCTTTTCCATATAGTTCTTTAGGTAGAAAAACAATGGTATGCTTACTTTATTACTCAGAAGTGAAGATTCTTTTGCAGCAGCATTATTTCCTGTAACTGAATCTGCACAACCTAATAGTACAAAGTTATAATATGTGGAATGAAGAAGTGAAACAACCAGAAACACAATTTAGTCATATCAGGTGAGATGGAATTGCTATATCAAACTTTGAATACCTTCCGGGGTTGAGTTTTTTGTAATATGCTCCTTTGGTGAAATAGCTGGCAAATTAATAGGTTTCTCAATTCTCTTGTACAGTTCTTTATCAGGAGGCACACTTTCAGTTTCCTAAAATGAAAATGAGAATCTTTCAGAATAAGTGTGGTTCCATACCTTAGAGCAAACTCGCAAAATTTCAAATAAGCTCAGACATCAAAAGCTTCTCACAATAGAAGAAAGATTTCATGTCCCATTTTAGTGCCAACCCTATAAAAGAAGCCAAACAAGAAAGTATAACATGTAAGTACCCCAGGATAGTTTTCCCACCCCCCAATATAAAACACCCATAACTGTGAATGAGAATGTGAGACAAAGGGATTGTATTCAAGCAGACTACTTATAGTGTTTGAATTCCTTCTGTTGCAACTCTTTACAAAGTGCAGGCCTAATATAAACGTGGTCTTTTTTTACCACCTCCTCCTTTGCCAGTGGTTCATCACTGTATCTATACAAACTTAAATCTGAATTTGTCGGATTGAAAGCCCTAAAAATTAGTGTTTATAGGTTATCAATTGGCATTCAAGTAGAAAGCAACAAATAATTTCAGAAAAAGAATTTCCAACTGAAAGAAAGGAGCACCCAGTAGTCAGTTAAACAAACTGAAAATAGGGACAAGGAAAAATGAAATTTACAAATAACTCAGATGAAGGAAAAGCTGATATTTTCATATATACTGATTAAAGGAAAACAGTAACAGAGATGGGGGAAAATGATATTTAGTTCTAAGAAAAGAGAAGACAGTCCAGTACATGAGACTTGTCAGGGTTACCAATCTGGATTTGCTTAGCAGGCACAGCACGAGTAATCAAGAAAATTTCATTTAAGAAGAATTGTATTATGGATGGGCAAACTCCAAGACAAAAATTCTCAATACAAGACATTGTTCTATGATAGACAAACTAGATTCGGCTTGAGCATTTTTAGTGCAAATGCAAAACGCATCTATAAACACAAGTGAAAAGTGACACCTAATTGCAGTCAATATAGGACTGTCAAAGACCCAAGCTGAATGGAGCTTTACCTAGTTTAGTCTTACCTCTGAAAAATTAATGCAAGGTTTATTCACAAATTCTCAAACTCAAGCTCAACTTGAGCAAGGCTCGCTTGCATGGTGAACAAGCTCAAGGTTGAAATCGAGCTTGAACACCAATTTTTAAGTCATTGGTTTACTGATTCCCGTACTTACATTGAGCTAGAACTCAATTTTTAAATAGCTAGCCTATCGAAATAAAACAACCATATTATAACCAAATCTATGAGTTTATATTAACTTTGTTCCTCATCTAATTCACAAGCTAATAACTTCTTAAGCTTATAAATGAAATAATACATACAAACTTGCTATCAAACTTATGAATGAGCTTTTCTATGAACTACCATTTATTGTTCAACCTCGGGCAATTAGAATGGAACAAAAATTAAAAGTTGGATTTTCTTTCAGCAAGAGCTGGCAAAACTGCACCTCAAGCAGCTTATTGTCCAACAATTGGAATTAGCAAAAGAAAATAGCCACACAGCAGTAAAAGAAAATATATATCTATACACATGCCAAGTGGAAAGAAAATTTCAGATACCAGTACAAGATAAAACGAACTTTATATAAAAAGCATTTCTCCATATTACATTCCTCTGTGCGGAACACTGATTTCACTGCATTTAAAAAGTAAATGTAAATCTTTGTTTTCCACTGCGAACAGACACCCGTCAGCGTCAGAATGTCTAACTATCATGCGCAATTTCGTGGACAAGTTCATGATTCAATGGATGATCATCCAATCATATGCAAGAACCATCATATATATCCTGAATAATCAGTGAACTGACACCAATACCAAAGTTTGATAGTGAAGAAAGGCAGGTGTCCACCCTCATCGCAGATTAAGAACGAAATTCGGAAAGATAAAAAGAGAAAAGACGACAACCTGAGAGTTGCTTTGCTCGACACCATGGTATATCTCAAAACTAATTTCCTAAAAATAAACCAAAACAAGAAACGAGATGAAATCAACCAAACAAATGGATTTCTTGACTTTGTCATGTTTGCTTACCTGCAGCGAACGATCGTCAGTAAAATAACCTGCAGAAAGTGACATAAGTGGAATGAGAGATCTGACCAGCAAAACGAAGCGTTTCGAATCCAAAAAGACGATGTAATAATAAAATCCATGTCAAAGTCCCCCGACCAGACCAAAGGCGTCCTCTCCATCACTGAGAGCGGTGACATAAAAGACCTCCCCGGCAGCGAGATCCAGAGGCTACATTAGGATTGTAGTGAGATCTGATGAGGCCTACCAGAGGAGTAGCGAGTGAGGAAGCCGAAGACGAAGAGGAGGGGCACGAGCATGGAGAAACCGACAAGAGCGAAGACGACGGCGGCCTGCCCCTTCGACCGCCGCTTCGGCACGGGGTGCGCGGCCGCGGCGACTCCTCCGGGGGCGGCGCCGTGCGCTTTCATCTCGGACACCTTCCAATTCCCTCCAGTTTGTTTCCTAGCAAGAAAAAATTGGAAGGATCCAAATCTTGAGAGCGACAAATCAGCTTTCGGTCCTATTTCCACTTTCCAAATGCTGCTTGTTCTTGAAGCTTCCAACAAATCTTCCTCACTCGATCTCCAATTCTGCGTTCGTAAGGATTGAGATTGGAGCGGAACGGTCTAGCAGACTGGAGAAGAGAGAAAGCGAGAAGAATATAAATGTAGAATAAGGAATTATTATTATCATTATTAATATCGTTATTATTATGCCGACATTGGCTCTTCGTTAAAATAATAAATATACAAAAATAAAAAAAACAAAGATAAATTGGCAGCCCACGTACAAATTGTTATATAATTCATAATTTTTAAAAAATAACAATATATAAATAATATAAACTATAGTGATTAATTTTACTATAAATTTTTAACAATACATGAATATGATAAATTAAACAATTTTTTAAGAAAAATGACAAAAATAATTATATGGTAGGATCTAACAATAGAGCTAAGTAGTAAATTAAATTTTTTACTCCAAATTTGAATCTGAGTATAGATATATTTTAAAAGGTCATTAAAATTTAACTTTTTTATTTAAAGAATTAAATTATCAAAAAAATAACTATCTAACAGTTTTAGCTATTTACTATATAACTATTTTATATTTTAAATTTATATAAAAATACATAATATGCACCATAAAAAATATTAAATTTTAATATACTTTAAAGTGATCAACAACTTAAAATAACCATAAAACATTTTTAATTAATCAAAAACTACATGAATATAAGAGTTTGGATTAAAGCTATTAATCAAAACTGCATAACAGTTTTATTATTAATATAGAAATTTTAACTGCTCAACTCTGTTTTGCAAAACTAATAGATCTAACAAAACAATTTTGACAGGTTAAAGCTGCAATATTCATGCAGCATAGTTAAACTCTAATGGTCTCATAGAGCGAATAGAGCAACATTTTTAAACTTTTAAATGGCACTCCACATCCACAAAGAACTCGGCATGTTTATCTTTAACTTCTCAGTATTTTACTGCTCGGTTGAGAAACGACAATATTGCATAAAAGTTTTGGTATTGCAGTCTCAAAGAATACGAAAACAAGGGGCATGCCAATTAGTTTAGATTAGGAATGTTGAAGCCGTATATTTTCTGTCATGGTCATCTTCTCCCATGGGTTCTTGCAATGTTTCTGCAGTTCCGTGTATCTCTCAATGTTAAAACGCTGCTTCTGAATTAGTTTTCTTTGCCTTGACAAGAACAACCTCTTCAACAGATCTTGGTACGTTGGATCTCTTGATGTTATAAGAAAGTAACCATATCCTGCGATGAGACCAGCTGTAGTGGAGAAGAAGGCTATTGGCTCCATGACATCCCATGAGAATTCCCAGAAGGTGAGCCGAAAGAACAGACCGATTTGAGCGATTAGGAAACCTAACCCTGACCAGAGTATGCGCCGGACCTGCTTGTGTGCAAGCGCATCGATTTCTTCTTTCTTTTTCTGCAGTTGGTCCAACTCTTCTCTCCTTGGGTCGTCCTCAGGTGTGAGAGCAAGGGGTACTGCCCTCCTAACAAGTTCCACAATCTGAAGAAATTTAAGTTTTGAATTGTTCA
Organism: Kaempferia elegans; assembly: GCA_037974815.1. Taxonomy (NCBI): domain Eukaryota; kingdom Viridiplantae; phylum Streptophyta; class Magnoliopsida; order Zingiberales; family Zingiberaceae; genus Kaempferia; species Kaempferia elegans. The sequence continues at coordinate 6,795,134 of JBBPFQ010000032.1, forward strand.
ATTCGGCAAGCATCAACATATACAACTGGCATAGAACAAAGCCATGAATTTAAATGATCTAGAGTAGACATCACAGATCTGATTACTTTATTGAACTTATGGAAGGTCATATGACACATATCACTTATAAAAAACCAACATCAAATGGTAACAAAAAAAAAAAAAAAACCCCATCACTATGTTATCATGTTTGACTCAATTTGCGGAAAACATGGATTCCTACCCTAAGTAGTAATGCATTGTTAAATCATGTTATCTCACTACCATAATTCTGAAGTATAGTATCTTTCTCACTTTCATTGGAAGTACTATTTATTTAATTCCAAATCAACCGCCAAATTGTTCTTACTTTCAGTTTCAAAAGAATGACCAAGAAGTATAAATTTCTTAATGTTACCTACTAAAAGCAAACTAAGCTAACTATTTTTTTAGTCAGAAAATAAACAAAATAAAAGATCAAGTGACCGACAGATCATACAGTGTGGAGCACTATAATTTAGACAGATAGACAAGTAGATAGACAAGTAGTTAGGCAGATGGGATCCTCTGGCCCCTTTTCTGTGATCCCCTCCTAGTCCAAATCAGGAGGGTTATTGAATCAGATCAAAGATCCATGTATTGCTCCCTCCTAATCTGATCCAACGGCCCTCCTAATTTGGGACAAGGAGGGGACTAGGGATTTGGGACTAGAGGATCCCGCCCGGTAGTTAGGCAGATAGGCAATGAACTAAAACACAAAAAAGGTTGTGTTCATAATGTTGTGTTCTTTCTGAATTTGAACTAAAACACAGAAATCAAAGACGAAAAGAGATATTTCACACAGGGAAAACTCAAAGAAACCGAGCAGGATAAAAATATTAATTGTCAGAAAAAAAAATTGATCATAAATACTCTAGTCAACATCGATCTTCGAATAATAAAATCTACAAAAACAAGGAAATAACTTTCACTTCATCAATTTGTCCTGGGATTGTTTTGTTCATTCCAAGATAAAAAGTATTAAAATGCTATATTATTCAAGCAGATGAAACAAGATAAGAGCCTCCAGAAAAATTAATCATAAATAAGAGTACAAATTTGTGGGCTGCATGTTATGAAAAACTTTTGTAAGAAATAAGAGTGCAACCCGTGTATTTTTAAATTTCAGAAAAAATAATTAATCTAAAAGTAAGGAAATTAACTAGGTAAATACAAGACTATATCTAAAAGTAAAAACTTTTATTCCTATCAGTTTCTAAACTAAACAAGAAAAGCCAAATTTGTAATGCAATGGATAAAGTTTTGTCAATTCATCATCACCGCCGGATCTTTGTTTGTTTGATTAACACCTGGTTTGGAAATTAAACAATTTAATATTAGAAAAAAAGAACACCTCCACCACCGTAAGAACTATATTAAATAATGCTTGACTTAACCTTCTCCTTTTGAATAATATGTCTGACACTTCCATTAACCCGTGAACAGCTGTTTTCCTCGTTTAACAATTTAGATTGAAACAAGAATGCACTTAAGATCAAAGCCTGTTCACAGAAATGCCCTTTTCAAATATTTGGACTGCATTAAGGTCTAAAAGTAAAATTAGATTGTTAAAGCAGCAATTTTTTGATAGATCATAGCTTTATAAGTTCTAATCACAGCATCTCGCATCCTAATGTTAATTGATACTTCTTCTTTCAAATTTTTTTTTTGGCGTCGTAACTAATAGAGATTAACAAAAGAATGCAGTTGAAGAAATTTGCCCTTTTTTTTGGTGCTCCAAAACGCAAGTAATCAAAGAATAGGGAACCCTAGGAATGACCTTATCTGGGTGGAGATAGACTTTCTCTCTGAACAATAGGACGACGCCGGCCTCATCCAACACGCGAGCAAAGGCGGCGGCCTCCTCTCGGGAGCGCGCCACCCCCATCCCCTCGCACTCCTCCAGGAGCTGCCCGTACCCGATAACCTCTTCCCCCTCCCTCTCCAGCTTCCGCTTCAGCGCCTCGACGTTCACCAGCCGCATCACCCGTTTCGCCTCTGCGATCGTCATCTGCTCCGCTGGCGCCGATCCGGCGCCCAAATCGGAGGAGGAGGGGCAGCAGAAGTGCCGGGCAAGAGGTAAGCGCGGCGGAATCGGGAGCTTCGCCGGTCGGGAGGTGAGCAGATTGCGGAGGAGGGAGCGGGAGGAAGGGAAGGAACGCCACATAGATCCCGGTGGTGAGACGAGGGAGAGCTGATCCGAAAGATCCAGGTGCGACCCAACGCGGAGGACGGAATCACCGGTGGGGGAGGAATTTAATTAGCCGAATGAGTTGTGGGCACTCGCGGTGAGGATAAGGTCGTCGCCCGCCAGTGAATGGTAGTATTTAATCGGGACATCGATGTCAAATGACAGATTCATTCATTATTTTCTCCCGTTGTCGTACAAATTTGACTTTCCTACATTGCATTTTGCTCCGTATTTATGCATTTTTCTCATTTACCCTTTATAATTTAAAATATTATCCTTTATTTCTCTAATTTATGAAAAAAATACTTTTTTAGTTAGGATTATGTATTCAATTTATATCGATTAATTTTAAAAATTAGAGATAAATTCAAAATTTTGAAGTAGATTAGGCTAATCCTAAATTGATCTAGTCCACCATAGAAAACGTACAAGTTCACTTCACATGAGCATATTACTAACTTTTTTTCCCCTATATTTTCACTGAATTATAAATTGTTATCGAATGATTTTTTTTTTTTTATAAAGTTGTTAAGTTAATTCATCGGTAATGGTATCTAATTCGTAGATATTAAAAATTTAGGAGTCATGGAGGAAGGGTTGACTGCTAATGTAGCATTAGAGATTGTACTATCGACGATGAGATAGTGGTAGTCTCATTTCATGAGCTTGGCATGAGACTATTCATAAGCATCTAAGTAGGACCTCAATCTACAGCTGATATCCTCAACCCCCCTACATTGTCTTAAGCCAACATGATGAACACATTGATCCAATTGTGGTAGTTGCGGTCGAGGACGATCATGCTGCCGACTATGCCTCTAGGTGGCAAGCGTTTGGCCATGAAGATTGTGGTCATTGGCCACGAGTGCATGGTAAAGAAAGGGCACAAGGATGAGTAAGTGAGACGGAAGATAGAGATGATTTTATCTAAAAAACGACTGGCAGAGGAGCAAGGTGAATGAGGCTCCTAAAATTGAAGGAGAATTGGAGCATGAATAGCAAGGCCACTGTTTATGCCCAAAGCTGACTAATAGCTAAGAAAATAGCAAGAATAGAAGTAGCAAGTTTAATCCGAATGGTTATTTATAATTATAATAAAATAATAAAATAAAAGAAACTAATTAAATAGATATTAATTTAATTTTAAAATTTTTATAGGTGTAAAACACCTGGTCAAATACACGGAGATATGATAAATACGTGTGACTCCCCGATAAGTGACCAGTCAATTAAAAGATTTTGAATTTAAAAAAAAAATACGACTGGCACTGTGTCTTATTTTTATTTCTTTGACTTGGTACTCGATCATATTTCAATTTCTTTCTTGCAGCAGCCAACAACATTGCATCTTTCTGTCCAAAAAAATTTTGGTCTACCATTGACATAAATTAGAAAGCACTTATAATCGATCAATATAATATTATTAATCAATTATTTATTAAAAAAATAATCATTAATTTACTAAAGTTAGGAGTCGATTTGTATTTGCTTGGGAATTGAGAAAACTCTCCTCCGTGCAGCAACATTCCCAGAAAAATAAATAAATAAAACACTTCATTTAAGGTTTATCATTTTAAATTCTTTACATTTTTATCATGCGCATTATCATGGCTCTTTTTTTCTTTGTAACCTTTTTATAGCGTGAGCTGTCACCGCCACACATTTTATTAATGTTGGAACTTGGAAGAGAACAAATATATATATTTTTATTTTATAATATTTTTAATTATATTAATAATAGACCGTTATTGTTACATTCACCTATGATTTATTTTACTCCACACTAAAGGAGCCGTCTAGGTGACGATTTTAATTTTTTTTAACTGTCAATAATTGCTACACTTTAACTAAATAATCTTAACTATTATAACTAAGTAGTAATTATAATTTATAACATCCTAACAAAGATAAGAGTCTTTTTTTAAATAAAATGGACCAGGACAGAATAGTTTATTATTTTAATAATAAATAAAAAGATTCCTTCTAAACTATTATAATAATAATAAAAAATTTAGCCTTTTGACTTTTAACCAAGTTTTATTCGCTTTTTCTAACTACTTAATCATGTTTTAAAAATAATGTCATCACCGTGTGTGATCTAAGACTAGATATTGCCGGACGTGGCGATCCGACACCGTGTCTCCACGTCATTAGATAATGCACAAACAGCTATGCACAGCATTGTTTGTTGTCAATCAAAGAATGGATCTCGACGGAAACTCATTCGTCGAAGCCTATCCATAATCTTATAATCATAAATTCAAGTAATTAAAACAACCTCTCCTATAACTCATTCGTCCTCAAAATCTCCTGCTGATAAAAAATTTATGTACCAAACTGTCCTCTATAATGTTAGATGGAAATTCCGTTATTGTCCAATTTTAAATGATAATAAATACCAGGATTTTATAATATTTGATTGATCATTATTACAAAGTTTCCCAAAGAATTCATTATTGGAATGTTTCTAATAAAAATTATTGCTTCTTGCATATCTCTGCTAGTTTTCCAAATTAATCCCGATCGTATTATCATTGTTCCGGTGATGAGTGATATGGAGTGCCGGCACCAAGGAAGCGATCTACAACAATCAAAAGTGATGAGATGGACGTCATTGACAAGGGAGTCTGCGAGATTAACATGAACGTTAAAGGGAACCCACCAAAAGAATTCCAGCAGAAACCCCTCTGACGCTCAAGTCAGAATCACAAAGAGAGAAAATTTGCAAGAAATGAACTTAGATGATCTGTTACCTAGGGTTGTCCTCCTTTATATAGAGGCGGCGGGTGTATCTTTTATGTGATTATGCCTGACTTGGCAATCTCTGATGTCTTAAGAACCTGTCGATAAAGAGAAAAGAATCTACGAATATCTCTTTTATGACTGTTTCAAATAGTTATTACCAAATAATTAAGTAATAAATATTTTCCCATAATAATAGGATCTCCCTCTTTTTTAGTAATAAATACCGGAATTCTCGGGGGAGGATCGTGCGAACCTCTCATAAGAGGGCTCACACTCTTAATTGAGGGATTTCCAATAATACACGCCTGAGATACATTCGGGACTCATTGTGTCCGAGAGGTACTCGGGATTTACTAAGGCCGAGAGGTACTCGGGATTTACTGTGCCCGAGAGGTACCCGAGACTTTGTATGCTCGAGAAACACTCGGGACTCATTGTGTCATAGAGGTACTTGAGACTTATTGTGTCCGAAAGGTACTCGGGATTTTCTATGCCCGATAAGTACTCGAGACTTATTGTGTCTGAGAGGTACTCGGGACTTTCTATGCCCAAAAAGTACCATGACTTATTGTGCCTGAGAGGTACTCGGGACTTATTGTGTCCGAGAAGTACTCGGGACTTATTGTGCCTGAGAGGTACTCAGGAATTTCTATGCCCGAGAAGTACTCAGGATTTATTGTACCCGAGAGATACTCGGACTCTTGCTTACTCAGCACTTTCACTAGATGTCCTTCCCCCTTATAATATCTGGATCAATAATTAAATTGAATGCATGTTATGAGATTTGCACAATTAAATTTTAAATATGATAGCCTATAAATTATATCAAACCAAGGGGAAAATTTTCAAAATGGAAGCAATAAATAAGTTTAAGCAACAAATTTAAAAGGACTTTTTAAAAATTGGAAATCATGAAAAAGATTTATTTTCACTTATCATTAAAATAGTCTATCATTCTGCCTTACTCTATTTTTATTCTTGACTTTTCTTATTTTTTCAATATTGTTATAATAATTATACTTACTATTATAACATAGATACTTTAACTTATAGATTGTACAATTATAAACCACAAGTTTACGATGCAATAATATGATACTTTATTTTTTTGCCAAGACTAATGATATTATATTATAATAATTATGAATGATAATTATTATAATATATATTTCATCTTTAATCAAATAAATGTTATATTATAACAATTATAGATGATACTTATCACAACTAGCTATCCTCCTTAATTGTTATAACTATATTTATTTTTTTATATTATAATAATTATGACTTATAACTACTAGAATAAAATTATTTTTAGCAATAAAATGAATGTGATGGTATGGATAAAATATTATTTTGATAATTGATATGGGGATAACAGAGGTCATCCTCACTACTTGGTCAAATATCAAACAGATGGAAGTTAAAGTGGACCCCTAGCACCCGATTCAATCGGCTCAATTTACCCCCTGATACTAGGGACTAGACTCACCCAACTTCTTCGGCTCAGTTTACCCCTACACCAAGGACTCGGCTCATCCGGCTCCTCCTGGTTAGTTTACTCTTACTTTTGG
>JBBPFQ010000032.1:6801761-6826990 GCA_037974815.1 Kaempferia elegans
TTCTCTACGATCCTACAACTTCTAGCTATTAACATACCATCAACATTTAATGATAAGATGATAAACTTTTCTCTTTTTTCTTTCTTCGGTGAACACAATGATCCTTATTGATTATTTCGAAACTATAAGACAAAATGACTTCATTAAATCTTATGTTCCATTGTTTTGAAACTTGTTTTAACCCATATATAGATTTTTTAAGTCTACATACTCTATTCTCTTGTTCTTCAACAATATAACATTCTAGTTGCACCATATAGATTTCCTCATCAATATTATTATTATGAAAAGTCATTTTTACATCTATTTTATATAATTCTATGTCAAAATGTGCTACAATAACTAGGATGACATGTATTGACAAAAACTTCACAACTGGGAAGAATATTTCTTCAAAATCAATACACTTCATTTGAGTATATCCTTTTGTAACTAGTCGAGTTTTGTATCGATTAATCGATCAATATTCTGCTTTCCACTTAATTTTGAGAATCCACTTATTCCGCTCTTCGTCTCGGAGGAAGATCGATTAAATCTCAAACTTAATTTTTTCTTATAGACTATATTTTCTAATCCATTTTAACTTTAAATTTTTCTATAACTAAGCATTTCAATACTTCCACAACCATTCGAGATTCCTTATTGTCAACTGGAAAAATCATTAATGTCTTATTCTTAATGTCAAACTTTCTCCGATGAATATTCTGATGACTAGCTACTTCTTTGAAGGTCTCTTGAGAAACTAAATCATTCATCGACAAATCACTCCCACTAGGTTGACTAGATTCAGGAATCTCTCGTGATACATGATTTATTGATAAAGGAACATTATCCTCCTCATCTATTGTAAATAAAAAAATTGTCTTATCTAGGGGTGTCAATTCGGGTGGGTCAAGCTCGGGTCGGGTTGTGGTTTTTTTTTTTTAACTCTCAACCCAAACTCGACCTGAACCCGAACTCAACCCAAAACCTCTCAACCCGAACCCAAACCCGTCCAAGCCGACCAACCCGAACTCAACCCGAATAACCCATATAACCCGATCTAAAATAACTTTTTGGTTATTTTTTCAATAATTTTTCACTTTTATTTCAATACTCCATCAATATTATACTAACATTAATATTAATATACATAAAAATATCTTAATTTTTAAAATAAAATTTGATTTAACCCTAAAAAATCAACTAACCTCTAAATTCGAGTCAACCCGAACCCAACCCGATCCAACTTGAATCCAACTCGAAAATTTTCAACTAGAAACCCTCCAACCCGAACCCGACCTGAACCCAAAAATGCTAAACTCGAACCTGATTTTTTTCGGATCGACTCAGGTTGGGTCAAGTTCATTTTTGACACCCCTATATGCATTGGAAAATCCTAAAGCTGGTCTACTTGAGATTTTGCCCTAACTGAATTCAGGATGAAAGAGATAGTGTTGACTGTCGCACTAGTGTTTGTCCTTGTGGCAGTAATGTTACCTTATCTAGCTTATTAGAGTGTTGTTATTACTGTCGTTATGTACGAATATTATTAGTTCATTTAGTTTATAAAAGTTATGTAATAAAAATTGTTGTAATGTACAAACAGTGATATTTAATGAAAAAGTTATGTTGTGTGTTACAAACTTGTAGTTCATCTAATGATTAGTTCAATCTATTTTAAATGCTTAGTTTATTTGATTGGATGCGTGTAATAGAATTGATCAATATTAATTATATTGAATTATACAAATGAAGAGAGGACACATAGTTACCACTTGATTTTGTAAATCAACTCAAATTTATATTGAGTTAATCATTAATTGCATACATATGAATTATATTGAATAACTAAATAATGTGTTTATTTATTACCGATCATGGCAACTAAGAATATCATAGGTAAACTCAATAAGGAAGGGAAATTATATGGGATAACTATAAAATATGACATCTCAAAATTCAATATGTTCTTGAGGAACAAAAAGTTTTAGAGGTTGTAAATCAGTTTATGGAAGAATTAATTGATGGTTCTACATCACAGCATGGAAGAAAAAAAACTTCATTTCTAAGGGGATATTGATTAGTTCAATAGTAGATGACATAGTATTTGAATATGAGTCATTATCATCAGCTCATATCATCTGGGTTACCCTGAGAGAAAAGTATAGTGGAGTTAGTTTAAACAAACTTTGTTGTTGACAATTAAGTTTGACAGCTAAAAAAAACGCCTGAATGTTACGATGACCCGACATATGAGGGAAATGACAAATATGATTTGGGATTTAAAGGTTGTCAGCCATGAGTTGACTTATGAACAACAGATTTAGGTAGTAATCTATTCCATTCTTGATTCTTGAGAAATGATAAAATATAATCTGACTCATAGTGAAATTATCATGATTTTCACTGATATCTCACATCATGTTGAATTGAAGGCGGAGAGAATAGAATCCGTAAATTTTTTTAAACAAGCTTATGTTGCTGAAGATTCTGTTAGAGGATCAAGATCCAAGAATAAGAAAAGATGGTTTAAGAAAGGAAAGGAAAAGGAAAAGGAAAAAGAAGGTAGTGTTGCTATTTGGTAAGACCTAATCAAGAATAAAGAAAAGAAATATGGAAAAAAAACCTAAAAGAATACTGACTTGCTATAACTATGGCAAGAATGGGAATGTACTGGGCTAAAAAGGTAGATTTATATCTATCTCATTTCTATAAGCATTATATTGTTAGTTCAGTGCTATTTGTTGATTCTTAATACTTTGTGAATTATAAATTTAGAAGCAATGAATCATGTAACTCGTGATCGATCTACATACGTGGAGTGCCGTCAAGTATCAACTAACAATTAATGTATATATGTGGAAAGCAATGTAAGGATTGAAGTTCATGGAGTTGACACTTGCAAACTTAACCTACATGGTGGATGCACCTTATTTCTACATGATGTTCATTATGCTCCTGATGAGATTCAATGAAATATGATTTTCGTTACTAGTTTTCTTGATTTGAATTATTGTATAAACTTTTATAGTCGTTGTGTAGAACTAAGTATTAACTCTGTGTTAATATGATATAGTTATGTATCAAATGGTTCATGGTTCTTGATGTAGAACCATATATTAATTTTGATAATGATGGTTGTTTTTCAAACATTGCTCTTGTTGGGTTGCAAGATTGTAAATATAGTGTCACATTGAAAACACATGAGAAAGATCATGAATTTATAAAAGAAATGATATCTCCATTGGTATGAAGCCTTTTGGGTAGAGCCCATGAGCAAAGTCATGAGGGCTTAGACTCAAAGTGGACAATATCATGCTATTGTGGAGATATTTAAATTTCTTTTGGACCCAACAATTGGTATCAGAGCTCGGATTGCCAGAAGCACTAACCGCCGACTATGCATAAGAGTTATGATCTGATCAAACTATATGGGTGGAATGTTGACCTCTAACAAATGATTAAGAGCTCTAATGTCTGAATCAAGAGGACCAAGTCACCAGGTAGGAAGTCTTAGCAATGCTGATATAATTCAAATATTTATGGTGCAATGAATGTGAAGGCTAGACATGAAAGTTTTTATTTCATTACATTTATTGATGACTTCATATGTTTTGGTCATGTGTATTTGATCTCTCATAAATTTGAAGTATTAGATTGTTTCAATCGTTATTTGAACAAAATTAAGAATCAATTGGAACGTAAGGTTAAATCCTTACATAATAATTGTGGAGGTGAATATTTATCTTATAGTTCAAGACAATATGTAATGAGAAAGAGTTATTAGATAGCTAACTATCCCTAGAACTCTGCAGCAAAATGAGATTGCAGAAAAAAGAAATCAAACTGTTTTAGATATGGTTAGGTCTATGTTGTCTTAAACTAATTTGCCAATTTCCTATTAGGATTATTAGCTGCAACCTATATATTTAATTGAGTGTCTTCCAAGTCTATTTCATCCACTCCATATATACATTGGACAGACATAAAATCAGATTTGAGTAATCTTAGACTTTTGGGGTCTGCTGCCTGTGTTCGTGATAAGACTCACAAGTGTAGAAAATTAAGACTCAGAGGTAAGAAGTGTATTTTTGTAAGGTATTATGATACATCTAAGGGTATGTTTTCATTGGTAAGCAAGAATATAAAATCATCTCTGAAATAGAGTCTAGAAATGCTACTTTTCTCGAAATTGAATTCCCAAGAAGATGTGAAATTGATAAGAGTGTGCATCCGCATTCAAATCTTCTTCTGGATCCTCCTCAGAATTTTCAGGATTCTCATGGTAAAGTAGTTACACACACAACTCTGAATATAAGATGCATCCTTCATAGCGCCCCATACATAGTGTACTATCACCTCGGAATGCTCCGACAACGATTGAATCATAGTCAGATCCTATAATTGTCTAGGATTGAAATTCTTCTAGTTCAAGTTTCTAGAATAATTGATCAGGTCGTCCAATACGTCCTTAGAGTCTATAAACTAGGTTATACTCTATCTCATCAATCACCTCCCTTAGCTCATTCTATCACACATCGCAACAGATCATCGTGTATATGATCAACATCGACATCTAAAATTGAAAATAACAATGTTAGTATAAAACTGACAAACCAGTAACAAAAATGATTTAAGTTAATTCACATAAATGCATAGTAAAATACACAGAATCTATAAACAAAAAAAAAAAAAAAAATTTTATTTAAGGAGCTCCAATCATCTTGGATTAGTAGATTGGGAAGCTGATTTTAAGCATTAGCTTAGATCTTTATTCTTATTAGAATTGATCTAATTGGAATCTTCAGTTGTTATTATTTTACTTAAGCTCATTTATACCAAAACAATTGATCAAACCAAGATTTATTTGATCAATTATGAACCATTAGATAATCTATCCTAATTTGATCAAATCTAGAAGATCCAGTCCAATAAATTAAATATATGACATATTTGATCAATCTGATTCAAATCTAGTCTAATTTTGATTAGTCCAGATATGATCTAAATGTGGAACTAATTAGACCAGTCTAGCTCAAACCAGACCAGTTGAAAGGAAAAAAAAAAAACTTGTGTTTTTTTTATTCGCATCGTTTCTACACGTGGAAAACAGTTTACATGTTTTTCAGTTTTTTTTTACAAAAATCAAACAATTTCTTATTATATTATGCTTCATCACGATCGTTTTTTCTCTCATTCTGGACTTTTTCCATCTCTACGACCACGGTGGTCGGCCGATCGCCGGTCTTACAAAACGGTCGCTAGCTCTGTCGGCCACGGACGCCGGTAACAAACCACCTAACATGCATGGTCGCAGGTGCCCGCGACGAAACCCCTGCGGCAGAGAAACAAACGCGACACTGTCACTTTTCCCAGCACGACTACGCGGCCTCTGCCACGATGTGGTCGCCGGAGGGATTTCACCTCTGTCGAGCATTACAAGCTCTGCAACGAAACCATTGTTGACAGTAAGAAAAATTCTTAGGAACGAATTTATGGAGACTGGGTAAACGAACAACCTTATGCCACATAGCTGAATATTGTTTTTGTTAAATTTTTTTTCTTATTTTCCAATTTTGCAACGGGCTCCTTAGTCAACGTCACGCCCAATTTCTGCTTCTCGGCCTCCGGCGACTCCCGCGCTGCAAGAAATCGGCGACAAAGTCAACGCACGGGCCAACAACGAGCTCCTCCCATGCCGCGTCCGCCTCCGCCCGACTCTTCACCAACGCGTCGGTGGCGTCGACCTTCCGCACGCGCCGGCCGAACGACCCGCACAGGCGGTTTATTTTCTGAAGCTGACAGTACGTGAGCTCGCACGTGTTCGCCTTGATCTCGTCGATGGCCGCCTCCATCAGCGCCGCCTTGACGGCCTCTCCGGCGTTCTCCGCCTCGGCGCGGAGGAACCGGTCCATCTCCACCACGCCAATGGCCCTTCGGACCCCGCGGGAGTGGTCGGCGACGACGTCCAGGTCGAACAGCGAGCGCACCTCGTCGACCAGACCGCTTGCCACCATGCGGTCCACCCGCTCCCCCAGGAACCGGTGCAGGACCGGCGGGTGGACGTCCACCCCCAGGAAGCAACAATCGAAGCGGCGGAGGAACTCGCGGTCGCCGCCCTCGACCAGCCCCTCGATGAAGGAGTTGGAGCCGCCGGCAACGACGGGGAGGCGACAGCGGAGGGTGATGGACTCGACGGCGCGAGTGGCCTCGTCGCGGAAGTCTCCGGCAGTGAAGTCGGCGTCGGGCGGGAAGCCGCCGAGGAGGTGGGGGGGGACTCCCTTGCGCTCCTCGTCGGTGACCTTGTTGGTGATGACGTGGAAGCCGTCATACATTTGCATTTTGTCGGAGTTGACGACTTCACCGCCGAAGCGGAGGGCGAGGTCGACGGCGAGACGAGACTTTCCGGTGCCCGTCGCGCCCATCACGAACACAACCTTCGCCTTTGACATTGAGCCGACGACTTTTCATATTATCACCGTGAATTTATATTATTTATAAACCCATGGACAAATATATCCTCATTTAATAACGGGTAAGGATTAATCGGGCGTCTTTTTTATACTGAATTTATCCTAATTTCAACCTCAATAATTTTGATTAAATATAAATAATTTTAATTAAGTTAATAAAATAATTTAATATAAAAATTATTAGATCAAGATTAAAAATTTTAATTATAAAAAATATTTTTTAAAAATTCGAACCTAGGAGATTTTGATTATTTATGTATTGATATAAATTGAATAATTAAATATAAACGAATTAAGATGGCCTGGAAATCGGTTTGACACACTTTGAACCAAGCGATGATGACGCTTGACGACTGCTTCAATTTTAAATAATCGAGAATAATTAATTTAAATTATTTTTTTAATTCTAAAAAACGCTCCCAGTCGGTTTGCTGCGTGTACTTATCAGGCCGCGAAAGCAACTCATCGATCCGCTCCTTCCTCAGTGTCGCCTTTGTTCTCGAAGGCGGAAGCGGAGGGGCCGAGTGGATCTGATTCGGTTTCCATTTGGATTGCGACGTCTTCGCCGCCTTCTCTCCGGCCTTGTTTTTGGCGAGCGATTCGAGGGGATTTGAGAAGATGATGGACGGTTCTAGGGTTCAGAAGGAGCTGGTGGAGTGCAACCGTGATAAGGCCATATCCGGCGTCTGCATCTCCCTCGCCGACGGCGGAACCGACCTATCGCACCTCCGTGGCACCATCTTTGGCCCCGTCGACACCCCCTACGAGGGCGGCATCTTTGCCATCGATATCCGATTAACCAGTACGATAGCCCTGTTTCTTCCTCTTCTTCTTCCTTATTTTTTCTGGGGAAAACCCCACTCTTGAAGCGGCTGTATAATGTTGAAACGGGTACACTTGGGATTGGCGATGCTCTGCTCGTTGTTATTATTATTATTATTATTTCTATCTATCTATCTCTATTTATTTATTTACTTTTGTGGCACGTTTTGGTTCTCTTTCCTTTTTATGAAATTGAGAGAATTAGATGTTTTTTTTTCCTGGATAATGAACGCGTGTAAGAGAAAGTAATGGGTAATACCCACGGAAGTGATAAAGGTGGGATGGCCTTGACAATTAGATTGAGTTGTTGTGGTTTATCACTTTAATAAGCCCTCGTGTTCATTTTTGAGCGTCAAATCTTGGAAGAATCAAGAATGTAAATGTAGCATGGGTAAAAGTAAATGTAAATGGTGTTTAGGCGGGTGAGTCTGTGGTACAATCACCATTTGGATTTATTCATATATATTTGGATAAAAGTAAGATAAACTAACTAGGGAAGTGCCGAAGGCAGCATTGGTACGTTTCTGCTAAATATGCTATTTATCCTTTGTTTTTATCATCTATTTGAAAGGATAAAAGCATGGAATGAATTGTGGATTTGTCATTATCCACAGAGATGTCAACTTAATGTTTCAAGAGCCTAGAAAGTAGAATTATTTAGAAATACACTGAGAATGAAAGTATTTTGCTTTGTGCTTTTATAATCCAATTCGATGAATCTTTTTCTGCCGATGGATTTACTGCTTTAACATTCAATTGGCGTGGCATTCCTTTACAACTTTTTTGTAATTCCCACTATCTCCCTAATCAGCTTCCCTCCCCAGCTATAACATCTTTAACTTTCATTTTAACCAGTGGATGTGATTAATAAAAGAAAGAATTCTAGAGTATCACTTTTTGTTCTCCGCATAGTACATGGGAAAATGGTATGTGTTTATGATTATATACTGTCTATTGAGATTTGTTTCTTGGTGCAATTAACATTCCCTGAAATTTACATGATGTATCTTCTATTTATATTATGTTCACATGTATTTTCTATGGGGTTGGGATTCTTGTATTTGTCATAGTACGATCATAAGTATTCATGTATTTTTTTTTTTTTTTCATATTGATGATCAATGTGAGATACTTCTTTCTGTTATAACATTGCCCTGACATTTTGTGTGATGCCTTGTTCCTTTGGTGCATTAAATATTCATGGGGCGTTGTCATCATGAGGTCTAGAGATCAATTCCTAACTTTCACACCCTCCCCATGCACTGTTCACTGCTCGGGCTAGTAGTCACCCATGTTTTACCTCCCTTCGTATAACATGGGGACGGACTATGAGGCGTGCACCTGGGTGAACGTTATCACCTTTTGCCACCATTAAATATTCATGTATGTCATCATTTTCTTATTTATGATCCATGTCAGATACTTCTTTTCTACACTATCATAGTATTACGCTCAGATTTTATTATATCGATTGACATCTTGTTTCCTTGGTACATAAATTTTTTGGCTGCATATTTTGTTTCTTCATTTTCTAAAATATTTATCTCAGAATTTATATTTGCAGGCGGCTATCCATTTGAGCCTCCCAAAATGCAATTCATTACAAAAGTTTGGTATGGGCAGTTAATTCATGAACATCTACCTTCATGTTTGCTATATTTTTCCCCAATGCGTTGCAAGTTTTATCCATAACACTTTTAAGCTATTTGGATTTTACTAATTTGTTGTCTAGTAGGTTTAGTTGTTCATTTGACAAAACAGTTTATGAAAATAAAGTTGCTGAATCCTTGGAATTGGCATTCTGGCACAAGGAACGAACTGAAAGCTTTGTATTACTTTTTGACCTAGTTGTTAGGTGATGATGGATAGTTCATAGTTGGTTGATGCTAAACTATGTTCTTGTTCAAGCAATCTGTGTTATGCCTCAACTTTATTCAACTTTGTACTTCACATACTGACTTATCGCTTCTCCTTGTTGCTTTTTAGTCCACTTTAGCAATTTGATGTAACCAGTCTGGTTATTTTTAACACTGAAAAGGGCTATTTCACTTTGACACTTGCACCTTCTTCATCTTGTTTGAGATACAAACCGATATCAGTATTGGATTATGCTTGATCACGGGTTTTTTTTAAGATTTCTGCTACAGCTAGTGTACATTAGTTTGTATCACTATTTTGATTGCGTGGCTACTAATCCTTTGTGGTAATCATAATTTTGAATGATTTTAGATTTATTGGATGAATAAACAGGTGACATAATGTTCAATTTATCTATTTTGTTCATCTAACTTTGTCTTTGTGAAGACTATGCTTCATTTATTTGTTGTAGCAGAAAAGATGTGGTTATTGCATGCTTTCTGTCGTAAAATTTTTACACAATGGACCACATTCTGGCTTTAGCCAACTGTGCCTACATTATTTTTTGCTTGCATATCGCCCATGAAGGCACCCAAATATTAGTAGTCAAAATGGAGCCATATGCTTGGACATTCTCAAGGATCAGTGGAGCCCCGCCCTCACATTGAAGACTGCCTTACTATCACTGCAAGCTCTTCTCTCAGCGCCTGCTCCTGATGACCCCCAAGATGCTGTTGTTGCCAAGCAGGTCTATCTTAGCAAGTTTTTCCTCGTCTAATACCTGCAAACACTCGCTTCCATCGCTTCAATTTACAAATTTCTGCTTGGTGCAGTATCTGCATGAGTACAACACATTTGTGTCTACAGCTCGGTATTGGACAGAGGCATTTGCTAAAGGGTCATCTTCCAGCATTGAAGAAAAGGTAAAGATTATTATCATTAACTTTAGGGTCAATTTCAGCTAATTTCCTTTTACCTTGAATGAATCAAATTGCATGCCCAACCAGTGCCATTCTAGACGATGTTGAATTTGATGCTATTACATAAGAACGATAGGTTTTGTCAATTGAATTTGTTGAATGGACAAAAATAATAGACTGTGTCAGAAAAAAAGATCACTAAACCAGAGGTCTACTCAGGTTGTCACTGCTAATTATGACTGCACAAGAATACTTAATTTGAGTGTTATATATTTCATGACACCTAGGGTGTAGACTGTAACCTTGTGATTGATTGAATACCAATGTTGTGGTTCAGGGGGGAACAACTTGGAGTAACTAAAGAAATCCATCCTAATGGCAATTGGTTCAGACTGGATGGGATTCCGGTTTTCCTTATTTTCTAGAGTTTTTCTCTCTTTCCCTTCTATTTTGCCGCACAAGTGAACCAATAAGGTCCCAATGGAGCTAAGAATGAAATGGAATGAATGACATCACTTGCAATCACACATTTTGTTTATGCATCTGTTAAGCAAACTTATTTATGTGAAAGGCGGGACATTCCTTCCTGAGCTAAAGCTCGGAATGACTATTCTCATTCAAATTAGTTATCGACTTGTTTCAAACGCTGTGATGGAATTAATCCTAGAATGGTGTTTTAATTCTGGATATCATTATGGCCGCGTAAACATAGTTACCTATAGACCTACAAGCGCAAGAGACTTGAATCTGATTGTTGCATCATTTGTTGGGTCCAGGTCCAGAAGTTAGTAGACATGGGTTTTCCGGAGGACCTTGTGAGGAGCACGCTGACGAGCGTCAACAGCGATGAGAACCTGGCGCTTGAGAGGCTCTGCTCTTGAAAGGCTCTGCTCCCACTGGAGCTTATCAATCTTTCCTTCTATCAAACCATGCATCAAAAGTAGGTGAACCTTTTAACTGTTTTGAGTTCATTTGAAACTTGAATACACATGCTTTGGTTGAATCATGAACAAAGTTTCCCGTTTTTTCCGTTGCCGTTTGTTTTTATTTTTGAGAGTTGAATTTAGAAACTGCAGACTATGTTTAATTTCTCAAAATTATTATTTCTTAAAATAAAATAATGTTAGGTTTCTATTTCACGGAACTAATAATCCATTGACACATGACCGCGGGATGAACGATCATCCGCTATGACCATTTCTTGATTTACTTTTATTACTGGTAAAAAAATTTTAAATCCTAATCAGTCATTTAGGATTAATTGGTATTATTTGAGTACATGGTGTCAATTAAAAAAGAAAAGTCAAAACCACACCAAGCGAACCAGCAAAGAGAACTAGAGAAATCTATCGTCTTTAATCCCTGCTGAACCTACAAAGTTGTTACAAAGAATTTCAAATCTTTAAATCCATTTCAATGGTTGTATCATTTTGTCTAAAAGTGGTTGCAGACAGCTGATTCCTGAAACGACCCAAAGCGAACCAGCAAAGAGCCAGAATCTCTTATGGAAGGAAACTTCATTCTTCTCCATTGATGGAACATTCATGTGTAAGATTGCTACAATGAATTCCTATGCGACTCTATCAAGATCAATGCTGCACCAACTCAGGTATAAGCTTGAGAAGGAACGAGAGTTCTCGCTCAGAGAAGCCTGGTCTTGTGCCCTGCTTTGCCTGCATTGGCTGTGCTGAATCACAGAAATTGGCAGCAGCAGATGTCGGTTGTATGATATCTGAAACAGACTCAGTGATCTCTTCTACGAGGTCGACGATTACGCCATTGATGCCCATCAGATGCTGTAGGTATACAGCCTCAGGGACATTGCTGCAACAGTGGTATATGTTATTGATCAGCAAAGACAAGTATGATTTAAATGGTTAGTCAACAATCATACATGATAGGACCATTCCTAACATAGTTAAACAGGCCATAGCACTTGTTATTGAAATTTTGTAAGAGATTAAAAATTTAAACGGTCTTAAAGGAACTTGCGTTTATATCTTTATGAACAAAGAATGCATCAACAGACATACTTGAGCTTGCCATATGTTAGCAGGGAAAGGTTGGATTCCTTGATTCTGGACACTGCTGATGGATGCCTGAAGATTCCTCGAACTTCTGAAACAATCCCTTGCAAACCACCAGCTAAACACAGATTGATAGCCTCATCTAACGAATTTCTTCTGATGTCATCGTATATTTCGGTGCCCCCAGCTGTGAGGAAGAAAACCTGGTCTCACAAGAGGATGGACAATGTCAATGCGTAGAACACAATGCTTGTTTAGCTTGTTGCACTTGACAAAGAATTGGACTAGCTGTCATAACATATTACATGAGTCTTTCTTTACACTTATTTGATTAACTTGGTCCTGTCTCATAGCATTAAGAATAATAATTTTGAGTAAACATGCAAGCACTAAGTTGCTGCTATATGATTAGTTGTTAGGAGTGAAATGAGAAAGAGATGTACCGGGTAGGCACTTTGAAGTTTTCTTATTAGCCGCACTGCATCCGGTTGGAATGTTGAGAAGATGATTGCCCTTTCACCTGCATACTGGTAAACAACCTAAAATACAGACATAAATAGAGTCAAGATTCGATCATTAACTGAAGAACTGTGACAATCAAATTAATGGAAAATTTAAGAAGAGAAAGAGAGAAATGAAGTTTGAGTAAGATTGGAGATTATAAAAACTCACCTTTAAGACCGCTTCAAGTGCGTGCACAAGTTCTTCGTCGCTATAAACGACATGATCCACAAATTTAAGCTCAATGTTGAAGCCCAAACGAGGGTCCACCTTCTCAAAAGCCTCTTGCAATGTGCAGAGGTAGTCATCATCTTCTACATTCCAATTCAACACTCTCCCATCATGAGCCCTCCTCAGCAGTAATTTACCCACCTGAATTAAAGCAACAGAATCAATACTCGAATGCAATAGTTGATTATCCAATTTATAATCTTCATATGGTAATTTAGGACCTTGGAAGGATCTCTTTGAAGCCCATAGGAAAGGAACTCTTCCAAGCAAAGATCAGTGACACGCTTCTCCACGATCTCACCCTGCAATTTTGTCCAATTCACGAATCGGTAACCGTGAATTTTAAACACAAACAGGTACTCAGATTCAAGAAGGGAGCAGGAAATTTACAGCATGTTCTGTGAGGATGACATCGTCGTGAAAGATGATAGGGCAATCGTCCTTGGTCACCTGCAATAAATTACACCTTTGCTCAACCAATCTTTGAATCCGTCAAAGCAAGGATTGCTTATGATTGCAGTTCTTGCAAATTCAGAAATTATTTTATTTTTCCATAATTATATTGCTAAGTTTTGGGGATTATGCTAGTTGTTGTGAATTCCGACTTTAATTTGTTCTCTTCTCCAAGAAGTATGCCAGCATTGCCAAATATATTCTTAAATTTTTCTCTCCAAAGAAACAAATTTGTCAACGAACTAGATTCAAAATTTTGAATCGATTGTAGAATAAAAATTGTTCGAGCCGGCAATTAGCCAAGAATTCTATCCAGTTCGGTAGGCTGGAATAGATGACGAGATCAATTAACAACTCCACCGCCCTTCTAGTTCCCTAAAAAATAGTTTCAATGCTTCAAATCTGAGATCACACGACCACAAACAGCGGAGAAAATGACAAATCGGAAGCCGGCAAAGACGAGGGAAAGGTAATAGTAGTAGGAGACTAGAGCATTTACCTGGACGTCGAACTCGATTGAGTCAATGGGGAACCGAGCGGCTCGATTGAATGAGAGAATCGAGTTCTCCTTGACCGCATTCATCCTCCGATCTGGCGACGCGAGCACATTCATCCCCTTGCCTCGGTGCCCCAACACCACGAACCCCGACGCCACGGCCCTTTTGGGCAGCCGCACGGCCTCCGCCGGTAGGCGGACCTGGTCGATATTCGGGACGGCGCCGGATGCGAGCACTGCCTTGAGAGCCATCGCCGTCGACTGAGCTCGAGTGAAAGCGGTTCGATTCCGAACAAAGTTGCCGGTTCCCGGCGAAAAAGGAATGGGCGAGGGGATTTTATAGGTGACCGAATTACAAATCGACTCACTGATTTAACCTTGTGGGCTCCATGCCTGTCCGCCTATATGATTCTATAAACGAGCGGGTATTCATTTACTTTACGATTTAGCGGACACGAAAAGTTCTCCCAAGTTGCTGTGCGGAATATCGCGGAATATTCCCAGATCAGATCAATCTGATTCAACGGTCGTAGATGAGGAGGGAACCAAGGAAAGCTGAGGATCTGTGCTCGTATATTCCGGCCCAGTGGCGCGATTATGGATCGTGCGGAAACGCAGAATCATATGCGGGAAGACGTTGCGTCGACGGATGATTAGGAGGATCCGGGAGATCGGACGGCGGATGAAGTGCCCGCTTAATCTGGAGGAAAAGGACTCGCTGTTGGGGGATGAGTTGTTGATTCTATCCCAGAAAAGCGTGTAGGCCACGAAAGTGGCAGCCGAATGACTCGGTGCCGCGTCAGAAATTGATTTTAATTTAATTCTAGACATGTGGGGTAGAATCATTGTTTATTTATTATTATTATTATTATTATTTTAAAATAAATAATTTTTTAGTAAGATTGAGATTGTTAATAATGTTGGAAAATTAAGGAGGAAATAAATAATTCAATTATTTAATGTCGGTTTGTTTTCATCTCCTTCCTCGTCATGGATGACGAGGCAATGAATTATCTAGCTAAATTATGCAAGGAAAAGAAGATGAGAAATTATTGAATCTTTTGGCATTAAATACGATGTAAAATCATATTTAACGTCTTTATTTTTTTGCCCTAGAAGACGGACGGTTGATTAGTGTATGGTATATTATCATCGTAAAATCTAAGGTAAATTCTTAACTAAAGTAGGTTTCTATCTTCCACATGTATTAAGTATTGCTCGAGTTAATAGTTGTTCCAGCTAGAAACTATGCAGATGGTCGGATCCGATGAGGCAACCAAAGAAGATGATGGGGACGATAACGAGGGCGAGGACGTCTGATGATCTGTGAAATTAACATGAGCGGCGCTCAAGTCAGAAAGAACATAAAATAGGGTTGCAGAAGGAAAGTTTGGAAAAGAAGAAACCCCCTTACCTAGGGTCTCGTCTCCCTTTTATAGGCGGTGGGTGTTCTGTTTCTCATGATTAGGGCTGATGTGACCCCTTTCTAGAAAGTGCGTTGGCAACTACTCATGTTTTTATGATCATGCCATAAAGAGTGAATATTTTCTGAATTTATTTCCATGTTTGCCTGTTCAATTATTGTTATCAAATAATTAATAATAAATATTTTTCTTAATAGTAAGATCTCTCCCCCTTAAGAGCAGAAAATAAGGTTGTAGAATGAAAGCTTGGAAAAGAAGAAGCCCCCTTACCTAGGGTCTCGTCTCCCTTTTATAGGCGGCGGGTGTTCTATTTCCCATGATTAGGACTGATGTGACCCCTTCTAGAACGTGCGTTGGCAACTGCTCATGCTTTTATGATCATGTTATAAAGGGAGAATATTTTCTATGTTTATTTCCCTGTTTGCCTGTTCAATTATTGTTATCAAATAATTGATAATAAATATTTTTCTTAATAGTAAGATCTCTCCCCCTTTTTATTATTAATCATCGCCGAAATTCCCGGGGGAGGAAATTATAACGGGGATCCACAATTATAATCGAGTATCTCTCAATTGCTATTTGCCCGAGGTGGTCTCGAGATTTTATATGCCCGAGATGACCTCGGGTCTTTGTGTGCCCGAGGTAATCTCGGGATCTTATATGTCCGGGGTGATTTCAGGATCTTATATGCCTGGGGTGATCTTAGGATCTTATATGCCCAAGTTGACCTTGGGTCTCTGTGTGCCGGAGGTGACTTCGGATCTCTGTATGCCCGAGGTGGCCTTAGGTCCTTGCGTGCCCGAGGTAACCTCGGGTCTATGTGTGCCTGAGATAGTCTCGAGATGGTCTCGGGATCTTATATGCTCGAGGCGATCTCATGCAAGAGTACCTGGGTGGGCCTCCCCTGACCACCACATAGCTGGGCCCCTTTCTGGCCACGTGTCTTACCGGATAAGTTTCGCCTCTTAACACCCGGATCAATAGTCATTTATGATTTAACTCTCATGATCTTTATACCCTTTTACCATCATGTTTAATGTCTTTTTTTATTAATAAAAATATATTATTCTTTTAAAAAAATAGTAATTTTTAAATGATATTTGTTTCATCTAAGGAAGGCCATTTTAATTCATGGGATTCTGTTTTATTTTTTTTTTTTCATTTTGGAGAGGGGACATGTTGGGCCTTCGATTCGGCCTAATTAGGCTAGCCCATTTCCGGATTAAGATTTCTTTTTTAAATGTTAATTTCTTCTTATTATTAGAGAAGTTAAACACTAAAAAGATTGACCTTGCATCTTACGAATTTCTCTTTAAAAAGATTTATAGGAATTTTGTTAATTATAATTTTGGTAAAATTTGAATGCAAAAATTCTTCAAAACAAAATAATAGAAGTAATTGATTTTTTTTTAAATAAAAATAAAAATGTTCCAATTACTGAAATATAAAACAGACAGTATCTATAATAATAAGTCAACGCGCATGTAGCCGGCGTTGGATTTCTTTGACTTTTCCAACAACTCCCACTTACATACTGGTCAGGGGTAACCAAATCAAGCGGCTGAATGTCAACGTTGACTATTGAATAGATATTTACATGCGAACCTTCTACTCGGCTCAATATTTTATTCGATTCAGCCGACTCGATTAATAAAGGGAAAATATTAATCTAAATACTCGAGAAACAGTCATGCGATTTCGATTAAACAGTGTAAATTTTAATTATCTTGACTTTTTAAATTAATGGTTGACTTAGATTACAGATTAAAGTCAAAGCAAACAGACGATCAGATGTTGATCCGAATAGGATTCTTCGGCATGAGGTGGTTAATGTTCTAGAAAAAAAAATATTGGATGATAAAATAAAACATTAAAGAAAAAAATAAATATAATTAAATAAGTTTGAATTAAGTTTGAGAATACTAAATCAAGCTTTGTGATATAAGGTTTTGGATCCAAAATTTTCTCTCGTCGAACGAAAGTACGCAATTCCCTTAGGTATGCACCACATGGCGGTCCTTCGTGTTTCGTGTCGATGCTTTGACGGGTGATCCGAAGAGTATGAATTGTGGAATAAATGGGTACGAAAATGAAGGACGAATGCCCTCTCTCGCTCTCTCTCTTTCTCTTTCAATTTCCTCGAACACCAATCTCCATCGTCGGGCTGGTTAAAGGCAAATCACAAGAGGCGGCGGCGGCGTTGAATCCACCGGTCGAGGCGTCGACGGGACATCCGGAATCCGGGAGGCCTGTTGTTCTGTAGGTGTCGTTCCCGTGAGCAGATCGGAACATAGGAAAGGCCCTATCTTTGCCATCCGACATCCGCGGTCGTCGATTCGTGAGGGCTCGGGGTTTCGCTGGAGAGTCTGTCTGTCTTAGAAGTGCTGGTGCAGCGTAAATGTGTGTTGTCCCGTTTCCTCGGGGCCGGATCTAGCTGCTTCGAGCATGGAGGTGGACGGGGATGCGCAGAGGGTGTACCAGGTTTGGAAGGGAAGCAACGTAAGTTTCGATCTGTTTATTCCAGCTTCACCAACCCTTGTGTCCAGCTAAATCAGTTGAATATTTACACTTGCTGCCTGTAGCAAAATAGGTTTTTTTTTTTTGGTTGCTTAGGAGGCTTGCAAATATGAGGGTGTAGCCTTTCTCTTCGAATATTTGAACTCTTGTTAACAGGAAGCAGTTTTGGTTATAGTTTGCAGTCTCAAATGGTCCCTTTTTTTATTACCATGTAGAATCTAATCCAAACTGGGATGTTGGAGTATGGTTCTCTGAATAAGTTGATTTTCAACTGGATTTCCTTTTATTTCAGTGGCTTGGTCCTTATTCTGCCTGACTAATAAAAGTTAAGAGTACCAAGAAAACTATGATATTTATATTACCTTAAATATTATAGCTCTAGTGGAAAACACACTCTACGTATGGCGTATTTGTCGTCTGCATACATGACTACTGTGATATTTAGAGTTTCTAGTTCATTTAACCCGCACAAGGCATCTATACTTGATATAGGTCATTAATGATTGATAGATTGAAAATGTTGCAGTTAATTTTATGATTGAAAAATATTACAGATTACCTTTTTGTTTATGTAGTATTCAACTATTCTAGATTTGTACAAGGCTATCAGACGGAAAAGTAGTTAATTAGAAAAGTTCTTCATATGTCACATTATATGACAATTTTTGCATAGCTTGTAGCTATTGTGCTAGCTGATTTAGCTTTACTGTATCAATCAAGGAACTTAGCAAACCCTAATATCTATTAGATACCATTTTGCATTGACTTCATCATGTATAACCATTTTGCTCAAGTATCACTACTTTGCTATAATTTTGTTAATCTTCCTGAAACATCTTTTAATAGATTCCCTATACGTGTTTGCTTATCTTCTGCAGATTTTTTTTCTTCAAGGGAGGTTTATATTTGGCCCTGATGTGAGATCATTGTTTCTCACCATATTCCTGATTGTTGCTCCTATTTCAATCTTCTGTGCATTTGTTGCTGAAAAACTATCAGATGATTTTTCTAATTCTCTGGGTATTCCTGTAATGGTAATAGCTATTGTCTTCAGTCTATACGTGAGTATTTCTTCATCCATATATATTATCAATGTTCTGAATACTATAGTCTAGTTACTGTTTTTCAAAAAACATGTATCTAGCGTTCCTGCTTTAATGAGACATTAAAACAAAAAGTTGAAATTTTGTCTGCTATAAAGATGTTGCTCTACTCTTTTATATAGTATCTTGGGCAAAATAGGTGGTTGATCATTGATCTATAAGCCACTAGACACTGGTTTATCCTTGTGTTGAAGTCCTTATCTGAGATATAAGTTTGCAGGTTTCTATTGTTCAAAATACTGGGAAAATAACTACCATAGATAAAGAATTTAGCAAGATAGCTTCTGGTTTAGTTTCCTTCTTCTAGGTGCTTTCTGAGAAATAAGCTAACAGGTTTCTTTTGTTCAAACTTCAAAGTACTGGGAAAATAACTACCATAGATAAAGAACTTAGCGAGGAAGCTTCTGGTTTAGTTTCCTTCTTCTAGGTGCTGCATGTAATAAGAAACAAGTAACTCTGAAATGGTTCATCAGTGTCATACTTTTATTAGCTTTTTGTGTTAAATTTTTTACCATAAATTTGGTCAAATGCATTGGTCTTTAATATGTAAACCTCTATCTCATATAATCATATGTCCAATACCCTTGAAGCCTAGATATAATTATGCAATTAAGTCTATTATAGCTTATAATGAACAAAAGCCATCCCTTCGTTCATTCTTTAGAGTTAATAATTTTATAGGTCAAGGTTCAAAACAGAGAAAATTATTTATTCTTACTTTTCATAGGATGATTTATTGATTTTGGAAGATGACAAGGATTTTATGGAAGGATTGCAATTTTAAACCAAAGAGGGATTCTCATTCAATTAGGCCTTAATGCATGAGATGGTTTTGCAATTAGTCCTTTTTTTTTTTTGCATGGTCTAACTTGTGATTTTAATTTTTTTTATCTTGACAAGTCAAAGCCATTGAAAGGGAGTTTTGACGCAATAGTAAAGTTATTGTCGTGTGATCTAAAGGTCATGGGTTCGAGTATCGGAAACAACCTCTCACAAAGTAATGAAAGGTTGCGTACAATAGACCCTTCCCCGGGACCCATGGGACCCCGCGGGAGCTTCGTGTACCAGACTGCATTTTTTTCAAGTCAAATCCATTGATTGTATCCATCGTGATTTTATTGTCTCTTGATCATGATACCAACAGTAATCTTGCAAACTATTCTGTTGATTATAGCTGACCCTATGTAGGTATCCCCATGTCCTACTGGAGGGTTATAACAGAATTTTGTTTAAGATATATAATGGTTGTAAGAACCTCTTTAATTGTTTAAGAATTTTGTAGCTGATCCAACCATTTAATAGTAACAAAAAAGACAGGCATATTGTCAATCTCATCCTTGAACAATTAAGTGGAGCTTTAAAACATGATAAAATGATAAAAAGAGAAAATATGCTACGATGATGAACATGTTGGGAAACAATGTTTAATTCTATGGTTAGACAATTCGAAGTTGGAAAAGATGCAAAGGGTACAGATGATAGAAAAATTAACTTAATATAACTAAAAGACAGTTATAACTAGTGTATCCTCGTGCTATGATTTAATTTATTTTTATTTTTTATTTTATTTTTCTATCTAAAAGATAGTTAAATGATCTTGGTGTTATCAATTAAAGGAATCATAAATAATTAGGGTATCCTCATGCCGTGATTGACATGGAGGGAGAACATATATGGAAGAGAAAGATGTGCATGAAGATTCTTGATTTTGAGAAAGAAATAAAGAGCATAGTATGATTTTAAATTTTGCTACAGCTTATGGTTTTTTTATTCATTATTTAAAAAGTCAAGCTTTTAATTAGCTTGTAGGAATGGTATATATTTATGCAGATTTCTATTACGGGAAAGGTTAGTAAAGTCATGTGCAAAAATGTAAGCACAGGTTTGAAACAAAGAGATTGATAATATTGTTGTTACATCAGTTTTGTTTTTTTGTTTTTTTTTTTGTCTTATGTTTGACTCTTATCTTGAAAACCATCTAGTACTTTTAAATGATATCGTTATGCTGAAAACTTAAAGAAATGCCTATTGGATTTTTTTGAGGTTAATTGTATGACAGGGGCTTCACATTTCAGGATTTAACTCTTTTACTTCTTGCCTCCGGTAGAGATCCTGGAATAGTACCTCGTAGTGCACATCCTCCAGAACCAGAAATCATTGAGGGTGGTGGTGAAGTTGGAGGTGTTCAAACTCCACAATTACGATTATCGAGAATGAAGGATGAAATCGTAAACGGTATAACTGTAAAGGTGAAATACTGTGATACTTGCATGCTCTATCGACCCCTTCGCTGTTCTCACTGCTCAATATGTAACAATTGTGTGGAACGCTTTGATCATCATTGCCCATGGGTTGGACAATGCATTGGACTGGTGAGTTCCAAAATCTCAAATATTTGATTGGAATTTAACCTGTGTCAACCAATTCAATTCAATTTGCAAAAGTTGCCTAACTACCAGTAAGTATCTTGTAGTAGACGCACTAAGTTTGTCAACTAGAATAGTAGTAATTGAATATTGTTTATGGACATTACTGATATATATTCTTCGTGCAGAGGAACTATAGGTTCTTCTATATGTTTGTCTTCTCATCGACTTTGTTGTGCCTTTATGTGTTTGGATTTTCCTGGGTCTGCATAATAAAAATCAGAAATTCTGAAAACACAACTATTTGGAGAGCAATGATCAAGACTCCTGCTTCCATTGTCCTCATAATTTATACTTTTATATCAGTTTGGTTTGTTGGAGGCCTCTCTGTCTTTCATTTGTATCTAATGAGCACCAATCAGGTAATGTTTATAGTGATCTTTAATTAAAAATTGTTAACCATCTTTCCATGTTACTCTCAATTTTCTGTTTTCTGTTTCTTTTTAGACAACTTACGAGAACTTCAGATATCGTTATGATCGGAGAGCTAACCCATATAACAGAGGAATTGTGGAAAATTTTAAGGAGATATTTTGTACGAGCATACCTCCATCAAAGAATAATTTCCGTGCAAGAGTATCGCGAGAACAAGGACTTCAACCACGCTCCTCTGGTGGAGGTTTCATGAGCCCAAACATGGGCAAAGCTATCGGTGACATTGAGATGGGCCGGAAGCCAGTGACGTGGGATGAACTAAGGTCTGTTACACAAGTTGGTGAGCACGAAGAGGGTCTAAGCAACAGAAACATGATGGAAGACAAAGATGGTGAGCTCACTGAAGCATCTCGAAATTTAAGCAGGGAAGCTTTTGTGACAGACATGGAAGTGCAACCTACGCTGCACCATAGGCGATCAAGTTGGGGAAGAGGTGGAAGCTGGGAGACAGCACCCGACATTCAAGCTGTGGCATCAGTTGCAGGGCAAACAAGTAGGACAGGTAGCGGTAGCGGTAGCAGCAGTACAGGTGCAGGAAATTTGTAAGTTTGTGCAGATGCTGACACACTCCAAACTCAAAAGACGGCAATCGAAAGAGGTGGTATTAGCTTGATAGCTTCTCTAGCATCCTTTTCCATCTGTGCTCCATATCATTTTCCCTATCCTGTGCTAAACTTTTGTCGCAACATCATTATTATCGTATCGTGACTTAAAATAGTTTCGGAACATCAACTGAAAAGTACACGTTTGCTTGGCGCATGTATATATTTGTGTTTGTGATTCCAGAAGTTTGTGTTTACCTGGATATATCTCTGGAGTTGTACTGCACAGTGATGTGAATTTTCCCTAATTATTCAATGATTAGTTTATTTAGGCCATTGATGATAACAATCTTTGATGTTTTTGTTTGATATCTGATTAGAATTTGTGGTGAGTGAATTATGCATGCTTAGGTGGATACTCTTTCAATGTTGATGCTCTTAATTAGCTTTGGTGCACATGAATTTGTTAGCTATCTTAAATGAAGTACACCAAATACATGAATAAACAAAGAAACATTTTCAAAATAAGCATACAAATTAATCATGCATAGGTTCTATTTTATCATAAAACATATTTAGTACTCAAACAAAGTAACAAAATATGCTCTTTCAGAAAGAGCAACTGCATGTAATAGGTTGGTCTCTGAATCAACTATCAAATTCAATTCCGTCCCTAAATTTATAAACTGAATTATTAGAACACTTAGAGGTAAAGAGGAGGGTAAATAACTTTTTTCATTTTTTATTGATGATTTACTGTAGAAAACTTAAAACAATACTAATTCGTTAGATTTTACTTGGTATCTACAGGTGACTAATCCAAGGATTTTTTTTCTCTTCAATCACAAATACACTATGAATACTTCCTTCTCGAAAGTAGAGAAGTCTCATACAAGTAAATACGAGAATACACCAAGAAGAGAAGGAGTAAATATAAATAGAAATCGAAAACAGTTTTACAATACTTGAATCTTGTTTAGCTTGCTTTCTCCTCGCTTGAAAATTGCCTCTTGATGTCTGGAAAGTACAACAACACTTGTTCGAGAGCTCAAGAATTGGCAGCTTCGAAATATCCTTGAACACCTTTTCTACGTCTCTCAATCAATTAAGCTTACCTTAATTGATTGCTACGTCATTCGACCATTCATATTCTTACAAATTAAACACTTATAGAACGACTCTTTTTGAACTCTTAATCGATTAGTGAGTCATTCCAATCAATTTAGAAGACATTAATTGATTATCCAATCTATTATGAAGCCTACCATTTGCTTGCGAAAGCCTTAATCAATCAGTCCAATCGATTAAGTCTTAATCGATTGTCTCAATCGATTCAATCTCTTCGTGACAAAATGCTACCCAATACAAGGGTTGAATCGATTAAGTCAATCAATTCAACACTTGTTCTCGTGAATTCTCCACTAAGCTCCCAATCAATTAAAAATTCTTCCTAATCGATTGGAGCATGTCCCAATCGATTACCATAATCGATTGTCTAATCCTAACTCACTTGATCTTAGTCTAGGATTCTCTTTGCCCGACATCCAGTCAACTGTGACCTATTAAGTCTTCCCTACCAAGTGTCTAGTCAACCTTTGACTCACTTGAACTTTCTCCTGTGCAAAGTCTTCGATCAACATTTGACTCACTTGGACTTTTTTTTTTTACCAACGTCTTTTCATTAGACTTCCGATTGATAACTAAGTGTGGTCCTCCTTGATATACTTGGATTTTTCTCTTGTCTAACCTCAATTAGGACTAGTCACTCGGTAGATTTCCACCCTGCATAACGTCAGTTAAGGTTTTTCTTTGTCCAACTATAGTTAGGACTTTCCTTTATCAACATGTGATCATCTTTGATCTACTTGGATTTTCCTTTACTTAACCCTCAAGTTAGTGCTTTACCTTGTCTAACTTATAGTTAGGACTTTTCTCCTACTTAACCTTCGAGTTATGACTTTACCTTTCCTAATAGATGGTTAGGACTTTTCCCAATCAAATATCTGGTCCACTTTAACCTACTTAATATCTCTTTTACATATTGTCAAGTATTCGATCATATTTGATCTCTTCTCATATATTATTCAAACATCAAAACTTAAATTTAAATTCACTTAAGCTTAGTTAAATTGATCAACTTTGACCGAGAATCTCCTAATGTAAAATGAAAATTTATTATTTGATCTTTAAAATAGGTACGGTTTTTGATGCATTCATGTCTAGATTAACGACAGATTTTCATTATTCCATCTCTATATTCCACTTTTATTATGTCTAAATTAATGTTGGAAATTTATTATTCAGCCTCTAAATTAGAAACTATTTTTTTCCATTCGTCTTCAATTTATGACTATTTCAAAAACTCAATTTTTATTTTTTATACTATCAATCCTAAAATATTTACAACATTTACACCGATAAAAATATCATCTAGCATGAACATCACATTTTTTAATATAAAATATATTCCAAACCGAATATCAAGCATTCCAACCATAAATAGCAAATCTCAAACACACCACACATTATTCATAAACCCATCAAAATTTATACGAACATTTTATTTTTCATATATATGTTCATAATTACTTTATTAAATTTTTCACGCTAAACTTCTTTTTTCCAACTGTCATATCTACATTTCTAACCAATAATTAAGCCTCCAAAAGATAGATACTATTCCATCAATATATAAAATCAATACCTATTAAATTGTAATTAATTAACAATCTAATAAATTAATCTATCAAACCAAACACATCCTAATTAAATCACTCTTTTACTTTAGTTTGTTAAAGAGTTAATAACAAAATTCTTAAATTTAGCAAATAACTCATAACAAATACCTCTATACTCAATAGAAATGACCATCCACATGCACAAGGAAACACAGCTAATTCACAAGTTCTTCTTTTACTCTTCCTCTTCCTCTTTAATTCATAGATCTCAAGCATCAAGATGGACCCTTCAATGGCACGTATTTTACTCTTTATATTTGGAATACTAGGTAATTAATTAAA
>JBBPFQ010000032.1:6859362-6873637 GCA_037974815.1 Kaempferia elegans
TTATAGGATTTTTTTTATTTATAATTTTGTTAATTCTACGATGTGAGAGTAAATAGACATGTTAATATAATATCTATTAAAGAAAAAAATTTCTAATAATACGCCGCAACATTAAATCATGAATTATAATGAGAAAATTTTACAATAATACGTCGCAGATGAGTCTCGAACTTTAAATTTATGATTGATTAATGAAAAATATTTTTAATAATACTCACAGCTGAGGGATATTAACGTAATTTCATCGTAGGTTTCACCAAATTAATTAGAAAATAATTAGTATTAAGATCATATTTTTAGTAATATAGTAAGATGTTGATTCACTTCTCGCAATTCAAATCCTCTGTCCCATAATTTCTGTGTCCTCATCCCCTTGCCAATCGAACATACCAGATCATATCTCAAGAATACGGTGCACATCACAAGGATATCGCACACATTTTGAGAATACCACACTCATCCGATCGACAAGGAGATATAAGGACACAAAGATTATGGGACAGATTTGATTTGCACTTCTCCATTGTTGGAAGTGAAATAATAATAGCAAAATCATCGGGGATATTTAAAAATAATAAATTGTAAGGGCAAAACAAAAAAATCTCTTTCAATTGTCAAGTTTCATGATATTAGTTTAAATTTTAAGTAACAAGTCGACATTTTTCTGCAGCTTAAATGATAAGAACGACTACGGCAGTTGATTTATATTCCAAAAATGGACAAATGCCGCGGAGGCGCAACGCTTCACGCTATATCTCTCTCTCTTCCCCCGCCTTTCTCTTTTCCACCTTTCCTCTGTGCTCTACTCGATCCATCGTCAACCAAACCCTAACACCCAAGCGAAACAGGGCAATGAATCTCCCGGCTCCGCTCCTCATTCTGGCGTTGGCGCTTCCAGCGTGGACAGCCCTCGCGGAAGGCGGCCGGAGGATCCCGACCACATTGGATGGTCCATTCGTCCCCGTGACCGTCCCGATCTACGGCAGAGTGACAACAAGGAATGCCGTCGATTTGCCGGACTCCGACCCCAGGGTGCAGAGGAGGGTGACAGGGTGGGAGCCTGAGCAGATCTCCGTCTCGCTATCGGCCACTGAGGATTCCGTCTGGATTTCGTGGATTACGGGTTTGTGCTCCATTTTACTGTATGGTTTAGGATTTTTGAGTTTTGTCTCGAGTAATTTATGATATCGCCTCTCTTTCTCTTGTTTTACATTTTATCGTTTTGATTGAATTCTCTTATTATTCTTACCTTTGGTCAAGTTACTTTGGAAATTAAATAGGATTGATTTCCCTCCTTATTTTGTTTATCTGGATGCAAAAATGCCAGTTCAATTTGTAGTTTTTTTCCCCCTTTGCATGGGTTTACTAGAGTAAACTTGCACAAACTGCGGAAAGAATAAGGGAGAGCATGTACAACCTGAAATTTTGTTTATCGAGAACGAAATGACGAATTCAATAACTATAGTGTTGAAGAACGGCTATAAATAAGAACAGAATTCTAGAGCCAGAAGTCAATCTGAGTGTAACAATGAACATAAAGAAAATAAGATAGTTTGAGTTTGAGTAGCTCAATACATGTATAAACTGATGAAAATCTTCATCAAAGACTAAAACACGTTGCAGAGCATCACCTTTACATTTCAGAAAAGAGAAGTGTGTGTATGTTCATGCACCTAATCCTGCCATTTTGTCACTATTTGAGACGAAAATAACTAATTGTGAGATGATGCTTGTTGAAGGCACATCGATAATGTTCCAACCAAATCTACATACCTAGGTTTGTACTAAAGATATCCAAATCTTATGAGCCAATCCAGGAATCTACAATCAGAAACCATGCTATAATATCGTCAACAGAAACCCTTTGAGAAACAACTGGTTTCCAAAATCTTAATCATGATCATTTTGAAAGAAACCACCACTGGAAGGAAAATTCTGAAAAATCAGAGAAATCAATTGGCTTTGAATAAAAGTATCCGTGCACAAGTGATTCTAATCACTTTGAGAAAATTTCATGTCTGCCAAATTAACATCAAATGATGTTTTCTTGCACTTGGTCTTTGTTTTTGCTAGTTTGATGCTGGCTTATGGATTTAATTCTTTTTGAGTTTGGTGAGAGACAACTTTGTACAGCAGAGAAATATTTGAGTTCTGTTCTTACTTCCACTTTTGAGGTATCTTTCACATTGTAAGAATTTGTATGTTTTGTAAAAAAATAATATCTGACGTTAATTTTTCACATGCATGGAGTTCTTCGATTTAAAGAGTAGATCTTTCCTTTATTGAATACTGGATTTTTTTTTCTGCTGTAATCTGATTCTTGCTGTAGCTTAAATCTTCATGTCAACATGCAGGTGAGTTTCAAATTGGCAATGACATTGAGCCATTAGATCCTACAACTGTAGCAAGTGTGGTCCATTATGGGATTTCAAAGGAAATTCTGACTTCTGAAACTACAGGATATTCACTCATTTATAATCAATTTTATCCATTTGAAGGCATGCAAAATTACACTTCTGGGATTATACATCATGCACTACTAAATGGTATGCTTGCAGATCTTATTTGTTTATGTGGATTGACCTGTTCATGCAGGTTCTTGCAAATCATTCACCACAACATTTTATTTGGTGAGGTTTTATATGGTAACATGAGGCTTGCTGCTTCTGTCCTTTTTTTTCGTGTGATTTTAGGTTAGGTGTGTTAGATATTGATCATGTACTAACCTATTGTTACATTATATTCCCTACTTTTATGTATTTAGTGGAATTATACACATGTATTCACCATTGAGTTTAATAGTTCCAAAGAAAACGCTTAAGTAGTAATTAAAAATTTTGATCTGATATTCTTATTGGAGCTGATGACACAATGTACTGTTCCAGTACCTTTAAAAATGCTTTTATCATTGTTGCATATTTAGCTAATTATGCTGCTGAATAATTCCTTTGCAGATCTGAGACCAGGGACAAAATACTACTACCAATGTGGAGACCCATCAATACCAGCTATGAGTACCATCCATTCTTTCCACACAATGCCTGCTTCGGGACCTGATAACTACCCAAAATCAATAGCTGTGGTTGGAGATTTGGGTCTTACGTACAATAGTACATCCACTGTGGACCATATGATGAGCAACAAGCCAGATCTTATTCTTTTGCTAGGGGATGCTACTTATGCAAATTTATATTTGACAAATGGGACAGGAGCAGATTGTTATTGCTGTTCATTTCCAACAACTCCAATACGTGAGACATTCCAACCTCGGTGGGATTACTGGGGAAGGTTAGCAAGTTTGCTAACACTTCTTTGAATATGTCTATCTTTGCTAAGAATACTAGTATTGGGAACATTATCCATTTATGAATATTTCGAATTCGAAATTTCTGCCACTGATGGGATGATGTTTTCTATAATCCCTTTATAGATACATGGAGCCTGTGATTTCAGAAATTCCAATTATGGTGATTGAAGGAAACCATGAGATAGAACCACAGGCTGAAAATAAGACATTCGTATCTTACAGCTCAAGATTTGCATTTCCATCTGAAGAAAGTGAATCATTTTCTACATTCTACTATTCTTTCAATGCTGGAGGGATACACTTTATTATGCTCGGAGCCTATATTTCCTATTACAAATCAGGTCAGTTTAGTCTTCCTCTCACACACTGCTGAGAGGAAATGACATTATTGCTTGTGGAGACGATGCTAGATGATGTGCTGGCTGAAGATCCTCACAGGGCAGTGAGGCAGTCAAGGCGTGGCAGACTAAGAAAATTCATTTCATTCCATATTTCCATGAACCAAAAATTTAAGATTCGTATTCTTATATTATTCTTACTTTATTCCACTCCAAAACTAAGAATGCGTATTCCTATTCCATTCCCACTTATCAAATTCATTCCATGAATCAACATATTGGAAGATTTTGTATAATCTAAAATTGTTTTCATGTATAAGGGTTAAAATCACTGTAGCATCTTCCAAGGTAGCCTGCCCTTTAGAACTCTCTCCATCATACCGATCTCCTAAGGTAAGTCTATTTCAGGTGAACAATACAAGTGGTTGGAAAAAGACCTGCAAAGGGTCGATCGAACAGTAACTCCATGGCTGATGGCAACTTGGCATCCACCTTGGTACAGTTCGTACAAAGCCCATTACAGGGAAGCTGAGTGTATGAGAGTGGAAATGGAGGAGTTACTTTACTCGTATGGCGTTGACATCGTATTCAATGGCCATGTAAGACTGTTGTCTTTTCTTAAATTTCATTATTTCCATGACGATCTCTTTTCTGTTTTTCATTCTAAAGAAAGGAGTTGAATGAAAAATGAACTTAATTATATACAATTGTTGTATAAAATCTTAAAAAATTGGCTTTGAAATTGTATCAGCTTCTTTGAACACAAGGTGAAGTGAGCTTCATGGTTTCATTATCTTGTGTAACCCACATTTTATGCCACCTTTGCCTATCATTCTTCTTGAAATGATAAATTATTAGTAGGCTTGCATTGAATTCTGAACTATCTGATCATCAACCATCTTCATTCCCCAATTTCCAGGTTCATGCATATGAACGATCAAATCGTGTGTACAACTATTTGTTGGACCCGTGTGGTCCGGTCTATATCACAGTAGGTGATGGGGGCAACCGAGAAAAAATGGCAGTTAGGCATGCAGATGATCCTGATGGATGCCCAGAGCCATCGACAACATATGACGTGCATATGGGCGGATTCTGTGCATTCAATTTCACCTCTGGCCCTGCTGCGGGCAAGTTTTGCTGGGATCGTCAGCCTGAGTACAGCGCTTATAGAGAAAGTAGCTTTGGACATGGGATTCTAGAGGTAGACCATTCTTTTCTTTGTTGATTACATAAATGATCCCTTCTATCACTGAACTTTTAGATATCTTCAATCAGGTTACACTCATCTTAACCATTCTATTCAGCCCCAAATCTAACGGATTAGGGATCTAAATACTTGATTGAAATAAATTATAATTCAATCATGAAGTCAAGTATTTACAACTTACGGTGTAAATGATTAGTTCACCTTCTTTTGGACTTACATCATTTGCCAAATGCAGGTGAAGAACGAGACTCATGCTCTATGGACGTGGCACCGGAACCAGGATCTTTATGCCGGTGCTAAAGATGCGATTTATATAGTCCGGCAACCAGACAAGTGCCCTGTCGAGCCGATAATGCCATCAGATTCTATAGAGTGATCAAGGGTGATCAAGTGCAGTTGGGATCTTCTGGACCACAATCTCTGGTCTATCCCAGGACCAGTACACATCAGCCGTTGGATCGGAGATGAGATCCAAATATTGATCCCTCATGATCTGATCCAAAGGCTGATGTGCACTGATCCAGGGATGGACCAGAGATTGTGGTGCAGAGGATCTCTCCTCGATCTAGCGGGCTGGAATTTACAAGGTACATAGGTTTGGTGAAGTCGCCGTGTAAATTGTATGAAGGTCAAAATTACAAATTTAGACCTAGCGCATCAGGGTGAACCCTAATTTATTGTGTAGCCCTCAATTGTGCTTGATACGGATTACATAATGCTTTATCTCAATGTATATGGACATACGCATGCAGCCTGGCAAAAAAGTTTTTTTTTTTTGTAAAATAATTATATTTTATGGTTTTGAACGATATTTGTCACACAAGAGTTTGTTCAACACAAAATGTTACATTCTAATTTGGATATGTTGACTTGTTGAATACAACACTAGCCCATACAAATTCAGAACAGAATTTAGTCACTATATTCGCAGATGTAACACGAATAAGCTCCTGCTTCACCAAACAGCGGCGAGTGGTGGTTCTCATTTCTCCGTCAACAAATGGTTAAAAATTCCATTTTGGAGACGTATGAGCAGCTGTTTGAGGCAGCTTCCTCTGATTCACCGAATTGTTCTGCTTCTTCATGCTCGATGAGACGGTTGGATTGTAATACTCATGGATCCTTTGTGCCGACACTGATGTTTGCGACCGCGTCTTCCTTGCAGGTTGCAAGGCAAGGTGCTGCTTCTGCACGGCTGCTTTGGATGTTGATGTTGTCGTTGAGGACCATCTGCTGTAATTGACACAGCTTCTGCTCCTGCCCACCTGTTGAAGCTTGGTTTCTTTGGCACTGGGTATATTTCTACTCTCCATTGTCTCAGCCGAGTACATGGTTTGCTTCTCGCTACTACAATGCTCCTCCCACTCGTTCAATACCTCCGGAGATGAAGAGGACTGCACGTCGCTGCAGTGATCTTGCCAGGTACCTACCGGTGGGAGCTTATATTCTGGTTTAACATTCGCTTGCGATGCATTGCCTGATGAAAACTTGTTTTCTCTCTTGGCAATTGTAGGCTCTCTGACATTGTTTTCTTGGGTTAATTTTTTAAGTGGCAGAGGCAAAATGATCGACCTTGAGACCTTCGGAGGGAAGTTGATGTCCAAGAGCTGCACCGGAGCTCGTTCCTTCTTTTGGATCAGTCCAGGAATTAGTTTTCGCGATTCGAAAATCTCTGGAGTAGGAATCCCCGGGTCATGGATACAATCCAAGTCCATAGCCAGATCTTCGTCAGGGCAAAATATAGCATTAGAATTTGACGAGCAACTTGGCCCAAGTTGATGTCTATATTTTCGGTCTGCAGGTGGGGATAGCGCGATAGCCTCATTCACCTCCTCAGGTAGTTTGGAGACACGCCGTGTCTTCGGTCCCGCAGACATCAACTGAACTGCAGGCAACTTGGGCTTGCTAACCTCATCCAAGCTGCCCTCCCAATGCTGATACAACCAATCGCATATGACCGAAATGGGAATCCCAAATTGGGTGGAACTATCCTTCTTCTGTGACAAAGCTGTCGAAGAAGAAGATGGAGGTGATCTTCCTGCGGGAGACGATGCAAGTTTCATGGGATCACATATCATGAAAGCTAAATTGCCTTGAACATCAAAACCAGCAGATCCAGGGCACCATGGCACACCATCTGTAGACAACTTTATGAGATTATCGGTCGCTACAACTATTTTTGCTTCGCCAATCTTCAGCTCCTTTTTCATTGTGTGCCCTAATAGGTAAACCAAATTGCCCAAATCTAGATTCGGGTGGCAGCCGATCTTCAAGTGAAAAGGTTGTTGCACCTGCGAGGTGGAATCGTCATCCAGTATATCAAGTCCCACTATAGTAAGATCGAGAACGGAACTCGTTATGAAAAATCTGGAAAAAGAATACAGAAACATGAGACGATACCACTAAGATAAATGAAGTATTCAACTAGAAAGTAGAAGAACATTAATGCTAATTATTCATTAAATGCATGAATCAATAGTTAAATTGCAATGTAGTTTGATATCAATAGTGCATCTGTGGTCAATCCTAATTAAATTGTAGAGATCGTAACCAGGTCAAAATTAGTTGGATGATCAAACTTGAACACAACTCATTTATTCGTAGAGATCATAAAAACATCAACTAGTTTATGCAAAATTGGGGATCAAACTTGTGTCGTGTAAATGGATTGTGCCATCTTCATTCGCCAATAAGTTAGATCAAACAGGAGTTTTTGATGTGTAGATCAGCTACTCTATAGTATTATGGAATGTCTCCAGTTGACACTTCAATGACGTATCCGTCAACGTACATAGTCAAACTCCACTTATATACAATATGCTGAAAAAGGTCACTTTGGATTTTCTATAGTTATGATAGTTTCACAAAAAAAAAAAGAAGCATATGAAGAATGCATATTTTTCAAACAAAAACGTTACGTTTTTAGTTGCGCGAAGAATGCTAAATCCCTTAACAATATACAACATGATTAGTGAGAAATTATGTTTGTTTTCTCATGTAAACAGCATCAGATCTGGGACAAATTGCAATCTCCATTGGCATGATTTTACCTACTTCCACATTGATCTACAATCGAATCACCGCACTTGAAAATTCCTAATTCAAACCCTGATCAGTTACTGTGAAACAGGAGAATCTCGAAACAAATGCGGAAAATCAGTAATGACGAAGAAGGAAGCAACTGACCTCTGAGGGACGAGGCGGCCAACAGCGCTGCCACGGAAGAGTTGGATCTCGGCCGCCTCAGCGGCCGCAGCAGAAGGGAGACGGGCATGCGTTGTGAGGAGGAGGTTACGGTGGATGAGGAAACCAGTGCCTGCGCCGCCGCCGCCGCCGCTCCCACCTCCAGCGACGGAGATGGACGCGAGCGCGAGGCCTTTGGAGGAGAATATGATGTCCTTCATCCTCTCCGATCTCCCCCCGCCCGAGCAGAAGCACCACCTCGAACCATCCCCCAAAACTCCCATCTCGCCTCAAGTCTCTCCTCCGATCCGAGAAAGTAACCCAATGTAGCGTCACAGAAAGGTTACGGGATCTGGTGTTTGCCGACGGTCGGTGCCGGAGTATCTGGACGCCAGCCGGCACGGATCTGTCGACTCCTCTCTCTCCTCTTCGATGGCAGAGGCGAGGAGGAAGATGTGTGCTCTCACTCCCCTTTCGCTGTTAATCTAGCTACTTCAGAAATTTTTATACCATCAATAAATGTTTGATTTTATTATTATTATTATTATTATTATTATTATTATTATTATTATTATTATTATTATTATTATTTTATAACTTGGTGTACATTATCCATTAACGTCCATTCAAATGGCAATCGCTAAACCTAATTGTCATTCGGGGCTGTAGTGTTGCGGAAGGACGTTCAGTTATCACTTTGAGTATCATTAAATTTTAACAGCGGTGTTTATTTATAAAGATTTATTTTAAAATATATATATATATATCATACTCTGTATTGTTCATCATAAATACTTATCAATTTAGCCAAACAATCGATAGAAATTTTTATAGGACCAGATCGGTTACGAGTCACCCTAAGTTCTAGGCTATTGGCTACCTACCAAAAATATTTCTCGATTTATCCAAGTAACTATAATTTTTTCGATGATCAGTTCAAAATTAATAGCTCAATTATAAAAGAAAATAATCTCTTTCATATTTTTCACTAAAGATTCTAATTTTAATTTTTTAAATTACTTTAAAGTGTTTTATTATTAAAGGTTATGATGGGACGATCTCTTTACTTGATGACCGCAAAATAAAACGGTGGAAAAAAATTAGTGGAGAAAATTTTCCCCATATTTACTTAAAAAAGATGGACATAATACTAATACAAAATAGAATTTCTCCGCAACCAATCTTGACCGCGGATGGTGGTCCCACAGGTTGCCTCACACGGCCACGGTCGGTGGCCCCGTGTGAGGTAGATTACGCGGCGGCCATGATCAATTGCTAAGAGCATCTCCCATTAATACTCTTTTACATTAAACTATTGTAAAATATTTTAAAATTACTCCAACTAAAATGGTGCAAGTGATTTTTTATTTTAATATATTTTCTTTTTTTTTAAATGCACAAAATTATTTTCTGTAATATAATATATTATAATATTATATTTAACAATTCATAAATATTATAAATTAATATTATTTAATGTAATTTACTATGTAAATATTATATATATTATAAAATTATATTAATTATATTTAATATTGAAAATATGTATTATATTACTTAATATTATAAATATTTTAAATTTATAATGTTGATAATTTCATAACAAATATACAATTAAATATTAATTCAGAGTATCTCCGAATTTACTCAATGAACGAATTTAAAAAAAACATCTACTTTCAAAATTATTAAGAAGAAATTTGAACATCTAAATTATTAAATAAAAAGTATTTATTTATGATTAAACTTTTAAAACAGGATAAAATGGAAAACCGCCAAACCGCCGTCTGTGGGAATCGAACCCACGACCACATGGTTAAAAGCCATGCGCTCTACCAGCTGAGCTAAGACGGCTTGATGGCTTATTTCATTTATATAAATATCATAATAATAAGTCTATGGCCGTGTTTTATTCCATGCCCATCTAATATCCCGATTCCCTCCCAGCCCGTTCAAAGGCCACTGGTGCTCTTGTTTTAAATCATAGAAGTCGGGCTTCCACTCTCCAGACGACGCCGCTTCTTGCGGCTCCCAAATTAAAGTCGCAGCGAGGTGTGAGCTGCTCGGAGCCTCTGACAGTCTCTATCTTGACGCATTCGCTTCCTGCGGCACGTAGAACGTCTGGAGAGGCTGTGGCACAGAGATGGTGATCGTATCGGGAACCAATGCTTGGGGCTAAGAAATGGCCATTCGAAAGCGGATCTCCAACATGTAAGCATAATTTCTAGTCTCCGCAGCTTCCAGGCACATGGAGGGATTCTTTTTCTTTTCTTTATTCACTTTCCAAGTATGAATTTCTGATCAAAGGTTGGGGAGACCTACTTGTTAATTCGAATAAAGATTCAGCCGGAGGTTTATTTATTTATTTTTATCTTAAGTTTAATGCATCATCGATCATGGAGCCGTTGTTTTCATGAATTTGAAAGAAGTCTTCATTTAAATAATAGATCTTGTGCCATGATGCTATGCCAATTTTGCATTTGTTAAGTTGATTGGAAAACTTGGGAAGGATCTTCACAATTATAATAGATAATTTTAGCAAAATCTGCAAGTTCATTTACAGTGTTATTAAGATATATATCCCGCTATTTATATTATCATGTGCATCAACTCCAGTCAGACTTGGACGAGGTAGTGTAGAAAATAGAAACCAACAGGATTAATTTGTCTGTGAAAATTTGCATTTGTTGGCTAGTTGCTATTAGGGATTTTTCATCAATTTTTGGAGATTCTTTATATTTATCTTTTTCTAATTTCGCAACAATCAGTTTGTACTTGTTCCTTGTAGAATGATGAAATAGATGGACATTGTTTTCAAGATCTAAATCTCATTTCATGATATTAGAGCCCAAAGAAATTTAGCCAGCATATCCGGTAGCAGTGGCTGGTTCTTCTTGTAACCTTTGTTTGCAGATTATTCAACACAGACTAAACAGGAGAAACTTTAGACAATAGTTTCGGTTTATTCTTCTTGTAATCAAAAGAAAAAGGAAGTATGGTTATCTTTATGGGGCTTACTCTATTTGTTGAGGCACCAAACTATCTAACCTAGGAATTGGAGAACTCCATTGTGACAGCAATGTTGATTAGCTCAATAGAACCAAAGATTTGGTGCACCTTTCTTTTCCACAAAATTGCTTATGAGATTTAGAAGGTTGTCTAAGAAATCTATTCTGGTCTTTGTTGCCTCTTTGAGAAGCTGTTGCTGAAATCCAAAGGGACGAGAGCATAAAACTCATAGATGTCAATA
The DNA here is from genome assembly GCA_037974815.1 of Kaempferia elegans. Taxonomy (NCBI): domain Eukaryota; kingdom Viridiplantae; phylum Streptophyta; class Magnoliopsida; order Zingiberales; family Zingiberaceae; genus Kaempferia; species Kaempferia elegans. The sequence goes on from JBBPFQ010000032.1 coordinate 6,870,651, forward strand.
ACAAGAAAGCAAATAATAGTTTGCATTATAAGATTCCTATTTCTTCTCAATTCTCATGTATCAGATCTGATCAAATTTTTATAAGTATATCAGTGTGATGGTCCAGGAAGCTTCTTCATTTTTTTTCCCTTCTAATAGTATTTAAAATTTTAGACTATCTTATTTTTCTGTAATCCTTATTTCTAAATAGTTCGTTAACCCTTTGGATGATTTTCTTCTTATGAAGAGCAAATGCACTGAAGTTTTTTGACCTATCTATGAATTTTGTTCTTAAGAAAATGTTTTTGGACAATCATATCCATGGGTTTCCCCATTCCGTAGATTTAATAAGCGGGAAGAGGACTTTCCATCTCTTAAGGAGTACAATGACTACTTAGATGAAGTCGAAGACATGAACTTGCTTTAATTCGCCTTTTTTCCCTGTACATTTCCTTGTCTAATCCGTTGGCTAATTGGCTTTGGTTTTCCTTTGGAACTAGCTGTCAACTTAATTGAAGAAATTGATGTGTCTGCTATTGAAGCAAAAATTGTTAAATGCGAAGAAGAAAATGCTGAACAAATTGTTAATGCCCATTCCCGAAAGGTATATTTATTTTTCTTGGTTTAAATTTGTGTTCAAACTGTGGCCTTGATCTTCTTTGTAGTATTCTAGTTGATTTTGATTAAATAAATGATATACCGTGATACTGTTAACTATGGTCATATTTTAAAGCTCTTGCACAGGCTGAAGAACTAGCTGCAGCATAAGGACAAGTCAAAATTTTGGTCATGCTGATCCAGCTGATGTGGTGAGTTGTACACAAAACAGATGATAGATATTTTCATCAGCTCTGTTAATCTCTTTTTTTATTCTATATGGTTAGCGCCTAATGAAATTGATCAGGTCAAGTTTAAAATCTCATTTTGTTAGGATGTTTCAATTGGACAGGGCTGGTCAAGTAGAACTAGTAGACTAAATTGAGAGTTGAATATAATTTTGATCATTAATAGTGTCTTGCCTACTACTTCTCAGTGTTCTGTTTGAATGGATATTCAGGTACACAAAAAGCTTAAGCATTAGGAAATGGCATAGTTTTTATTTTATACTCTTCGCGTTGTTATTTCATGTTTGTGCCTCTTCTCTATAGCAACTCGCATTTCATTATATCCAACTGGCCCATAGCTTTAAAAGCTCGCTTAGGATTTTTTACATAGCAAAAATTACCATGTTGCTACCAACTGTTGCTAGTATCTCCCTACTATCTTTAGATGTTCCCTACAGGAATTTATGTTGTATACCACCCTTTCTTAAATATTGTCCATGCATATAAATTTTTTCATGTAAACTGCTTTTATTATAATGCGACTATAACCAAATTCTGAAGTCTGAACCACCAGGGAGCTGGACCAAGTACTCAAGCGGTCGGATCTCCATCACCCCAGTCAGTCCCTAGTGGACTTGTGCAAACACCCCAGTCAGTCCCCGTCGGATCTCCATCAGACCCTATGCTAGGGTATATGCAGCTGAGGAAGAGGAGACCATGAGGGTAGCTACAAGCTGAGAGGAAGCCAATGCTGGGGGATGGACAGCCACATTGGGCAAGAAGAGGGCAATCGAGGAAGCATTCAGCATCATATGGAAGTAGGAAGCATTCAGCAAATCAGAAGAAACTATTGGCCCGTTAAAATCTCTACCAGCAAAGGTTAATGATCGATCCCATTGAATGTGCAATGCTTTGTCTTCCATTCTACTATGCTTTGTCTTCACTTGTTTACCTTTCACATGTATATATTTTTCAAGTACAATACATTTGGTACTCATGAATCAATCTTGATTATTGGAAAACGATTCACACAATTGAATTTATTATTTGATTCAGTATTCATCAAGTCGAAACAGAATTAATAGCTTCCTCAAACTGGAATCAACATTCCAGACCGAGTCATATCTACCTGTCCCTATCGCTGTTGCTCACCTGTCTGTCTCCCTTGATAGGCTTATCGACCCCAGGCTGGTAATTAACTACTTCAGTGACCCTCCATCCATTAACCATTTTAACCAGGGTCATAAGTTCCTTTGTCATCTAGTCCCCATGGGATGGACTGTTGGTTAGTGCACGAGGTGTTGCCACCAATAAGTTCCTTTGTCATCTAGTCCCCATGGGATGAATTGTTGGTTAGTGCATGAGGTGTTGCCACCAATAAGTTCCTTTGTCATCTAACTCCATCATTCCTTTTCTATGTTGCAACCACTACCCTCTGTGCTTGTCATTCTCAAATGCTCCTTTAATCTGTTCGTTGTTCGACTTCTCACCCAAGTGTCAAAGTTGCCAATTCTACTACCCTTCACTTGTTCATCATTAACACAACTATTCTTTTCTTGTCCGCACGGAATGCCCAATTAACTAGATGGTCTAGACTAGGAGCTCCAAATCATTGATCACCATGTTGGATTCTCCCCTCAACTTGCTCCATGATGATGATAAGGACATCATGGTTGTTTTTTAATAGAATTTGATATTAATGTTGGTTACGTTATCATTTTAGATTAAATTTTAAATCTAAATAAATAGATGCATTTTAGAAGGCTGTTAGATTTTGCTCATACTTTTAATGATATCTTTTGTAATTGTTCTATTTTTATAAAAATTTTATTTCTCTTTGTTTCTATTTTTATGAATAATGTTGCTTCACTTCTCGTCCATTGTTGGAAGTGAAATAATAATAGCAAAATCATCGGGGATATTTAAAAATAATAAATTCTAAGGGTAAAACAAAAAAATCTCTTTCAAATGTCAAGCTGCACGATATTAGTTTAAATTTTAAGGAACAAGTTGACATTTTTCTACACTTCGATACTTAAATGATAAGAACGACTACGGCAGTTGATTTATATTCCAAAAATGGACAAATGCCGCGGAGACGCAACGCTTCACGCTATATCTCTCTCTTCCCCCGCCTTTCTCTTTTCCACCTTTCCTCTGTGCTCTACTCGATCCATCGCCAAC
>JBBPFQ010000032.1:6877402-6893592 GCA_037974815.1 Kaempferia elegans
TAAATATCAAAGAGATATAAGAATAGAATTTAACGGTCGAGATCCATGCCTTTTATTTTTTTTATTAATATAATAATAAGAAGAAATAGACCCTTTTCCGAGATGGCCCTGGGCCGATTGACACTCTAGCCTCGTCAAATTACGGCTCTACCCAGCATTTCTTTCATAATTGTACGTCTTATTATAAATAGAAAAATCTCTATAAATATGTAAATTGTGATTTTGATAATCCTGCGCGGTTTCGTGAATTGCCGTATATTTTGATGACGTCTCGCTGTCGCCGTGGATGAAACCTCGCTCTCTGCCCAGAATAGTTAGGTCGTGGTAGGTCACTGATCCATTTCTCAGTGGCACTGAGCCCGCTCGGAAATGGAGGCGATCCCTTCCATCGTTCCATTCTCCTTTTCGCCAGGGGTCGCAGAGAGGTACGTACCATTTCAATTTCCCGTTCCAGCGGCGAAACCAGGCTTCGTTCTTTCCTGTTCGTTTGGATTCCACTTTCCGTCCTTGCGAGATCTTTAAAAACCTATTCTGTGGTCGTTTAATTATGGGTAAGCAGGCTATTAGAGTTTGCCAAAGGTGGGATCTCGTTGATGAGGGAGGAGGAGTAAGTGGTTTCCATTTGGGTTCGCAACGCCAGCTCGAGCGGCTTCATCTCTTTGATTGCCTTGCTTCGGAAACAAGAGCACCTTCCTTAAGCTTGCAATCTTCCATGTCGGGTGAGTTCATAAACCTGAATAAAAAGCTTTATTCAGTTTAGGATCCTGAATGAGTTTGCTTCCCAGCCACTTCTCTGAGCCTTGAAACTGAAGTCTCGTGCGATCCGTGCTTTTCTGCTCTGCTGTGTATTTGAGTCACAGGAAGCATGTGCGTTCAGTTCTTGTATCAAATAATGTCTCAATTTCCGACCTGTTTGATTTCCCCCTAAACAATTTTGCTATCCTCCAAAGTTTGTTTGAATACTTTTTTTTTTCTTTTCGGCTACTGATTCTGTTTTCTAACAGATCTTAAATTCTTGATGGCTAGTTGACTATGATCTTCAGATTATGAAAGGGCATTTTCAGCATCGAATTCTTGAGATTTTATAGAGATTTAAGTTGTCAAGATGTTATATTTTGCTCAGTAACTTTCTGTTGTTGATTTGAAAAACTCTCTCTCATTTGTTATAGAGTTAGTTATATGCTTTAGAATTGCTTTCAGATGGCCTCACTGGTCCCGGGTGCCCTCATCAAGCTGCTCCAGCACGCGAATAGGGATGCCAAGGTTGCCGGCGAGCATCGGCCTTCGCTCCTTCAGGTTGTGAGTATTGTTCCTGCTCTTTCTGGAACAGATTTCTTTACCAGCAAAGGCTTTTACCTCAAGGTCTCTGATTCTACCCACGCGACATATGTTTCCCTGCCTGATGAGCAAAATGAACTCATCTCGAGCGATAAGATCCAACTAGGCCAATTCATTATTGTTGATCGCATCAAGGCAGGCTCCCCTGTGCCCGTTCTTAAGGGGGTGAGACTGCTCCGGGGCCGTCACCCTTGTATCGGAAACCCTGAGGATCTCATTGCCACCAGTTCACTTGGTTTCCTTGATCCAGAGAAACTAAAGCCAACCACTGAATCGAAGTGTAATCGTAAAGCATCTTCAGAGAATGAAAAGAGCAAGTTAGGAAACTATAGGACATCTGTTAAAACACAAGAAGCACAAAAGAAAAAGGCTCCCGTCAGTAGGTTGGAGGCATCACTCCCTAAACAACTGGCTCATGGTAAATCGGAGAAGGATGCTTTCACTGTGAGGTCAAAACCAATGAACTCAAGTCGTCCTTTTTGCTCTCTGCCTACATCATTTAAAAAGTTCTCCAATGAAATTAAGAATCAAGCACGAGCAAAAGGAGAACAAAAATCATTATCAGGGTTTGGTCTCTTGGAAAAGGCAACCTCTGTCTTGAAAGTGAACACAGCTGGTAGGAAACCTTCTGCTGGGAACTTCTTAAGAAATTTGGTGCCAACCATTGGGCTAGGATCCAAAGCACTCCGAAAGAGTTGGACAGGGAATACGGAGCCAAAGAGAAGGGATAGTTCTACCTTGAAGACAACAAATTTTGATAGAATAGCTGAAACTAGACGTGCTTCTGTAAGTTCATTCTAAATGTTTTTTTTTTTGGCACTTTGCACTTTGCACTTTGTTTGAGTTGCTTTGATTTACAACCTTATGTTTTGATGCAAGATATCTGATGTGTATACTTTATCCTTTGTTTCTTTCTAGTAGAAATTATAATGTCAGTAGCAGTTTAGTCAAGGTTCTGAATGTCTCTGTCGCGGTAACTTGCAGGTTCCTCTACAGAAGTTATCAACAAATAGGAAACTGGTAACTAAGGAGGACATTAAGATCCAATGTTCTACAAAGAGGAGCACTACAAATACTAGAGCAGATGATTCAGATAAATCATCTAAAAAGGGCACTTCTAAGACAAAGAAGCCTTCAGAAACCGCAAACAGTATAAATCTCTCTAACTTAGTCAAAGTTGTTCCTGCTAGTAAAAGATGGTCAGATGGCACTGTTTCATGGGCATCTCTTCCATCATCTCTATCAGAACTAGGAAAGGTATGATTGATGTATAAAATCACAACAATAGCATCTTTATGTAAATTGTTGAGATTGTTCCACAAAACTTTGCTTGGCCAAGAGATGGTGTTTTCTAATTTGTTCAAAACTACAACTTGGTCCAATTTATGCACTAGGTTAGATCAACACAGTGTCATTTAGTGTCTGAACTGAGAGACCATTTTTATATTTTAGGTGCTCTTGAAGTATAGGGATGCTGCTAAACTAGCTGCCGTTGAGGCCTTACAAGAAGCTTCTGTTGCAGAGAGTTTGATCCAGTGCTTAAGGTAAATTCTCTTTCTAATTTATTGTTATTTAATGGGTGTTGGGATTTCGAATACAATTTATACATCGTTTTAGAACTCTTAGTCCCAATCTTCTTGATTGGAAACTCTGTTCTTTGGGGAAGTTTTTGATTTGGTTGATGTTTTGGCCCGTCTTTACTAGTAGTTTATCATGTAAATGAGGGCCTTTTCGATTTGCTTTCGTGATCTTAAGCACAAAAGATGAACTTTTTAAGGTTGCTACATTGCAGTATGTATGCAGAGCTCAGTACCTCTGCAAGGGGCGACATCCCACATCTGGCGGTGGAGCAGTTCCTCGGCCTTAACGCCTCCCTCTGTAATGCCGCAAGCATCGCTGATGGCCTCACCAACAGAAGATCCCAAGCAACGGCGGTAGCATCGCTGGACCAGCCCACGGTCGGTGACCTGATCCTGGACGAAGCAAAAAAGGCCTTCGTCGAGAATCGCCGCCGCGCCACCTCCTGGGTCGCTGCAGCTCTCTCGACCGAACTCTCTGATTTCACTCTCTACAGCCAGAAGACCTCGACCACCGCCTCACCGGTAGTAGTGGTCCTCGAGCGTCCATTGAAGACCGCCCCGGCGCCTTCCTTGAAAGCATCCCTTCCGTCAAAATGGCGCCTGTCTTCGGACTATACTCCTTTTCGCAGGGGAAAAGTCACAGCGGCGCTGCCTTCGCAGCCTCTGGAGTGGGAGCGAGGGGGAGGGCTCGTGGTGGAAGTGGAGGTTGCGCGCAAGCTTAGGGAGGAGGCGCAGGGGTGGTTCTTAGGGTTCGTGGAGCGCTTACTCGACGCTGATGCGACAGCGCTGGAGCCTTCGAGAAGAAACCAGCTGACTGCGATGCTCCCGCAGATGAAGAAGGTGAACGATTGGCTGGAGGTCTGCCGGAGCCGAAGGCAGAAAATGGAAGCGGAACCAGAAAGGCAGAGAATAAACAATGACGAAGAGGTAGAGGAAACGATCGAGCGGCTGAGGAAGAAGATCTACAAATACCTCCTTGCCCACGTCGAGTCCGCCTCCGCCGCCGCCGCCGTCGCCGCACGCGGTGGCGGAAGCAAGGTCGCGGCAGTGAAGCCGTGGCAGGCTATCAAAGAATTGCGGCGATGACATGACCATCCAACGCCGTGGCAGATCCTTATTGGAGGAAACTATGGGTGCGTCAGTTGTTGGGGCACACTTCATCCGATCTGCCGTCAGTGGGCCCATTGAGCATCCAAACTACTTCGAATCAAAATCCTAATAATCAGTGTAAAGTAAAAAAAAAAAAATTGTTGTGAGGAATAGAAATAGAAATTTTCTGAAGATTAGTATTTCATCAAATTTCTTTCTGTTGATGCCGTCCATATCAAATTTCAATTACTATGTATTACAGATTTTTTTTTCTAGATGATAAATTTAAAAACATTGGTCATTTAGATGGATCTAAATGGATTCCGTGACCGTGAGCACTTTTTAATTTAGAGATGGATCGACCTCTAAAATTAGTTGTTTCTGAATTTAATTAGATTGTCCATCGTCTTGAGACACAAACACATAGATTATTAAAAAAAAAATAAAAATAAAATAAAATTCATGTATCTAATAAAACACAATTAAATAAGTTGATTTCTTTTTTTTTCTCTCTCTCTAAATAAACATGGTCAATAGAATGAAAATAAGTTAATCTGTTTTTTCTCTTAAAATACTTTCATTTTTTTTCTATTTCCATAAAAAAATTAAAGTAGACTTGAAACGATTTATCTATGATAAATTAGAAAGTTCTCACAGTCGGACAGTATAAATATCCATTATCTATGATTGTGTATTTTATTTAAATAAAAAATCTCTATAAATATAAAATGTCCGGAAGATCGAATCATAAATATCCACACGGCAACTTCACACCGTTGCCCCGAGCTCCCATTTCCATCGAAAACAAGTCAACAACACACCAATGCCATATACATGATATCATCTCAAAAATTCGTTGTGCGTATGAGCGGATGCGGGTTTTACATTCCACCCAAAATCCGCAAAGCAGTAATCGCACCTGAAATTTTCACACCCAAACAAACCCGACAAGGTGAGAAGGTCGGGTATCGCAGATCAGGTGCCACAAAAAGCCGCCCCCTCTCGCCCTCGTCCTCGCCGTCGCCGCGACGAACCCCCAATAATCTTAGCCTCCCTAATCGGACAAGAAGAAGCTTTGAGTCGATCGAATCGAAGTGTTTGTACTTGTGCTTCTTGATCGCATCCAGGTTCTTTTCCTCTTCGTTAGCCTAATGCTGCTATCGTCATGGGCTTAGGCCGAGGTGCTGTTTTTTGGTTCATAATGTTGACATTCGATCAACTTTCATTGAGTTTTAGGTTGAAATATTAATTTTCGCATCATTATATGTTTGGTAAGATGATCTAGGGTTCCGTCCATTCATGCCCACTTGATTTTAGACACAAATCTCTTGATTTGCTTTACAAGTTTTTTGTTTCCCTTCGTCATTTTTCTTTGTTTTTTTTCGATTTCAGATTCGAACAAGTTTCTGTTTTTCTGATTGTTCGATGTATCGTTGAAGTGGGGACATGGGGAGAGAAATTGTTGTAAAGGATAGTGATACTTCTTTAGATGTTATATACGAGGATAAGGGAGCTAACAGCAGGTGTGTGTGGGGAAATGAAGCATCTTGGGTAGATAGACTACACCTCACTACTAATGCATTGTAAGTAAAACTTCTATTTCTTTCTGCAGGTAGTTCTTCAAGTCTACACCAGCAGGATCCTTTCTTCTTATTTTGCCGGACTAAACTTGTAGTTTTTACCCAAGTATGGAAACTGATACGGTCATTGAAGGAGAAATCATTCAGGCCAAAGAACTTGTTGTTGAGGATGATATTGTTGAGGGGAATAATGATAAGGTTGAACTTGATGGTCAATTACCGTTAGTGACTGGAGGAGATGATGGCATACCTCAGGTTGGGATGGTGTTCAGCTCCTACGGGGAAGCTGTCACGTTCTATAAACGATATGCAATGCGAACAGGATTTGGTGTTACTATAAAAAAGTCATCTTTTACAACTTATGGACTTTGCCGACGGCTTGTACTTGTGTGCAGCAAAGAGGGCAAGGCACAAACGAAAGCATGCTACCACCAATCTAGGCCATCAACGAAGACAAATTGTGAAGCTGCGTTTATAGCTAAGTTATGGGGTGATGGCTTGTTGCATGTAGTTGAAGCTAAGCTTGAACACAACCATGAACTTAATCCGTCAGAGGCTCACCTCTATAGATGCTATAAGAATATGTCCAGTGGAGCAACTAAAGATCTTGCTGTCCGAGCGGCAGGACGTGAGCACTTACCATATGTTGGCATGGAATTTTTAAATTCTATCGATGATGGGCAAATGAAGCTCGTGGAAGGTGACAAGGATGCCATCTCTCAGTTTTTTGCACGAATGCAGATCAAATATCCAAATTTCTTTTACATGATGGATCTTGACATGGAAGGTCAATTAAGGAATGTGTTTTGGGCCGATTCTAGGTCAAGATCAGCATATCATTATTATGGTGATGTTATTTACTTTGATTCAACATATTTAAAAGACGAATACAAGATTCCTCTTGTTCTATTTATTGGATCAAACAGTCATGGTCAACAGGTGTTATTAGGTTCTGGTTTGATTGCAGATGAAACACCTAGAAACTACTTGTGGTTATTTAAGGCCTGGCTCACATGTATGTTGGAGCACCCTCCAAATGCAATCATCACTAATCAATCTAAAACTATTCAAAATGTGATTGCTAAAATATTACCAGATGTCCGCCATCGCATTTGTCTCTTGGATATAGGTAGAAGTATTCCTGAGAAGTTAAGAGAACACACAGAATGGAAGACAATTCATAAGTCCATGACCGAAGTAATATACAGTTCTTTAAAAGTTGACGAGTTTGAAGAAGGCTGGAGAAACCTGACTAAAACATATGGACTTGAGGCTAATGAATGGTTGAACTCGTTATATGAAAATCGGAAACTATGGGCACCTGTTTATCTGAAGGATATGGTTTGGGCGGGGTTGTCGACTACACTCGATGAAAAGGGTGTAAGTCCTTTTTTTGAAGGGTTCATTTATCCTGAAACTTCTTTGCAGCAATTTTTAGAAAACTATGAAATGTTTCTGCGAACGAAATATGAGTTGGAAGCAAAAGCAGATTTTGATTCATTCCACAAGAGTCACATTACAGTATCAGATTCTCCTATGGAACAACAGCTTTCTGAAATATATACACTTAGCATGTTTGAAACTTTTCAGAATGAGTTAAAGGCAACTCTTTATTGTCAGGTTTCACTTGTAAAGGTAGATGGCTCTATAACTACATTTGAAGTACGGGAATGCTCCTACACTGGAAGTGTCGAAAGAGACCATGACAAGTATTATGAGGTGCTGTATCATGTTGATGAATTTCAGGTGCAATGTATATGCGGCTTCTTCCAGTTCACAGGGATCTTATGCAGACATGCTTTGTCAGTTCTAAATTTGCAACAGGTGTACGAGGTTCCACCTCAATACATCCTTAGTCGTTGGAGAAAGGATTTCAAACTTTTGAATGCTTTGGAGGGATCCTCAAAAGTTTTTTCTGGCAATAGACCAGTTGAGCAGTATGATTCTCTCTCTTTGTGTTGCCTTCAACTTGTTGAAGCTGGTATGGTGTCTGATGAGAAGTACCAACTTGCTTTGAAGTTAATTAAAGAAGTGGAAAGATCTCTGTTAGATGATAATATATTTCAGGATTTGCACAGTAGGCTTGTGTCTTCTGTTACTAGGTTGACTGGAAGTGATGAGAATCATGCAGCATCACAGGCTGGCATCATTGATGGTGACAAATCTTCTAATTTTGTTTCTGCTAAGCGAAGAGGACGCCCTCCCAAGAAAAGGAAGGAATATGAGGTGGAACTAGTTAATGACTCAAATGGCAAAAAGGTACTCTGATAATGACTAATGTTGTATTTTGTGCACCCAATATTTGTTTATTAGCCAATCTCTCTACTTACTCTGATTAGGACCCTATGAGAACATCAACTGAGGGGCACCAGAGCAATTTGTTTCAATCTTCATCAACGGCTGCCCAATTCAGCACTCATGATAGGGCACATGGAATGATTGATATAATGGTGCCTACTATTCTTACGCAATAATTCTTTATTTGTTAGATTATTTATTATTTTGTTTAACTTTTTTGTTATTTGTATTTATTAATTTATCCATGATCTCCTGATTCTGATTTTTGTTGTAATAATGTCTACCCAGGAAGAAGTTAGTCAAAATGACTTGGGATTTGGTGGCCATTATGGACTACAAACAAACCGCCAGCATCCTATTGGCAATCAGCTGCAGTCTGGTCCTACGTTGCAGGTTCCTACCATAGATGTTAGCATTAATGTTTATTTCTCTTCTTAGGTTGTTGAGAGATTGTTGTTTTCATTTGCTTTTGGTGGGAGCATGTTTGTTTATATTAATATTAGTATTCTCCCAGATAGTTTGGAATTCTTCCTTTAAGAAAATAGATTTATGTATGCAGAGTCATTTTGGACAGCAAAATCTTGGAGATCCATCAAGAATGCATTGGCATATCCAACAAATGTTGCAGGTTGTAAAAATTGAGAAACATGTCTTTTTAGTATTCTTTTCCTTGTATGATTTTGATTAGTTCTATCAGAAATCTCCTGGAAATTGATTTTTTCTTTACACAACCTACATGCAGGAAAACCAAACACCATTTGGTAGGAGGACTGGGTAGCGAGGCCATTACTTTCCTCAGATTAACCTCAGGTATACACTGATGTTCTTAAGACTAGTGCAGTTTGTTATTCATTTGTGTCCCAACTTCTTTACCTGAAAGGGCATTCAAGCAAGACAGTTGATGGTCCATTCTCCATTTATATCACTCTGTATCTCTAGTAGGATCAATCTATTTTTATGGAATTGTAGGAAAAGGTTTGCATCTGGCAGTTAGATTTCATTTGTACTAAATCACCCCGATTTGCTTGACTTCGATTTGGTTTAGTAATTTTGATCAACTTTCAACCTGAAATTCTGTAAGTTCACTCAGGTTTCCATCCAGGTGAAAAATTTGGTTTGTCGGATTTCAAACAAAACTCAATCTGTTCTAGTCTGGCATAACCAATTCAACAATTTATTCTTTTAATCATTCTCATGAAGCACTCTTCTCATATTACTTAAGATTTTTTTTTTCAGCATCGTAGGCAGTTCTTCGACGAGGAAACGTTGGCTGCTGTATCGTCGATGATATTTTTACAGATCGAAAAGTGCAGTCTGATCATGTTACGATTAGATTCGTGTACTCAATGGAGATCACGATGTCATGTGGCTGATCAATTTTTTTAATGTATATATATGTTCATTGTATAATCTGTTGGAAGAATTCTGTTTTTTTTTTTTTGGATCGTTTTTCCCTTGCATGGAATCTGTTCAGAGGACATTAACTCCATTTTTTCCCCAATGCCTTTCATTATCATTCTCTACCATTGATCTTATGTTATTATTATTAATTAAATTTTTTACTTCTCTTCAACTTACATTGTCTATAGCCGAGATGTTTATTAATAGCTTAAATATATAAGCATACCATCTTAACTAATGAGGGTCTGGTAAGATTTTGCTACCTTACCAATAAACAAACTAAACTGCAAATGAAAGAACGGTTGATGTACTAATTAAGGGTGAGGAGAATTGTAGTTAAACTGAATTAATCTACTGAACGAATTTAAATTAAAAGTTAGTTAATTTGATTTTTTTTTAAAAAAAAATTAATTTGATTGGTTCAGTTTTAATTTTGAAAATTAGTTCAGTTTTAATTTAGAAAATTAAAATTGGATTAAATAGATAGTATGAGTTCAACTTGAATCATTTCAGAACTAAATCAAATCAAATTAATATTATAAATTAAATTAAATCAGAACTAAATCTAATCAAATCGGAATCAGAATTAAATCCAATTAAAAATTTTAATTATTTCAGTAAAAATAGAACTAAATCCAATTGTAAATTTTAATTATTTCGGTAAAAATTGAACTAGCCGATGTTTAATTGGTTTTGGTGGTTTAATTTTTTTTAAAAAAATTTAGTCGGTTTGATTAGTTTAAAAAAAAATCAGTAGATTTACTTTTTCAATTTAAACTGATAGTTAAGCACTGGCAGTAACCATAGCCTTTATTAGGTGGGTATTGGCGGTCACTGATTATTTCTCATAACATCTGTTGGATCATATCAAGAAGGATTATTACTTAAATTTTACTGATCATATCAAGAGGGATTATTATTTGAATTTTACCTTCGATCTAACGGATGTTATGTATTTGATAAAAATGGTCCAATGATTATGAGGAGCTGGACTGGGCTATTGGGCCTAGTTTTGGGGGACCATTCTGCAATCGTATGTAAATAATTTCGAAGGCCTGGTAAGATACCTTCCTAGGAATCTAATGCATGTATGCCTCATACAAAATGTTGGTAAATTGCCTTCTATAACAGGAAAGAATCTAAACTTAGAAAGGAATTAAATCGCCTAAAATCCTTATGAGCGGGAAATAATCTGTGTGAATGATTAAATAGATACGATGCTTAATAACCTTACAAACGCGTCTTCTTCCATATTTCCATCGTTTCTCTGCGCATAATCAATCAATCCCTAAGAATTCTCACACACAAATCGCTCTCTCTTCTCCGGAAACCTGCAGTGCTGTGGTTCTGTCTGTGAGTCTCGATTGTGATATTCCTGATTCGTTGTTCATCGTCTTTCAGGGCTTGATCCAGTTTCTGTTGATTTCTCTTGTTGCATGACATCATAAGATTTTTCAATGTTGAGAGATTGAGTCTGCATTCTTCGACATGCTTGTGCTTCTTTAAAAAAAAAAGTCTTTTTTTCCCTGTATCTTTACTTTTCCTTCAACCTTCTTCGTCTGAAAATTTTCTTATGTTTCTGAATTCTGTATTCTTGTATCTAATGCAGGAATTCTCAGTCATTATTCGTTGACTTCCAGATGGTAGAGAATTCTTCTGGTCCGAGCAAACTTCACTTGAAGAAGAAGCTTATTCGATATGGAAAGGCTCCAATGCTACAAGAACCTCAACTTTTCCCATCTTCAACCTCCTTTTCCAATTTTAAGTCAACTCCTGCTGCTTGCCGGATCCATGATAAGGAAGCCGAGGCAAAGTCGACAGAAGTAAACAAAAAACGAAGAAAAAAGAAATATCTATACGATCCGGGCAATCATTCTAGCAGCCATGAGGTCGATGATAGCCTTAAATCAGTATCAGAGAGTTTGGGATACAGTTCGAGCAATCATGCCAGAAGAACCAGAAGTGAGAAAAGCCTTGATGATTTCATGTCTATTCATGATGCCAGAGAGACAACAGGTAAGGAGATGTTCCGAAGTCGAAGACTGAGGAGGATGTGCACAAGTGCTGTCTCGAGAGCTCGATCCTTCTGTGAATCCGAGTCAGAGGAGTTGGAACATCAAACACAGATTGGCAGGCATAATCCAACACACTCTTACACTTCATCGAGAAGCAGGCATTGTGATACCGTTGTTTCTCTTCGCGAATCTTCTGCATTTGTTGATGGATTTGGTGAAGTCGGACAGCATCATCGACGGTACAGGTCTAGCAGAAACAAGTATAATCGTCGTGGAGATTGTTCCTCTCCTTTATGCAGCATAACAAGAAGTGGAACTAAGATCAGGCATCACAGCAAAAAGAGTAAAAAGAATTCATCACTTTCCAACAATCATGAATCTCTCTCGCAGCGCTACCAAAGCAAGCCACTGCTAGAAGATAGCTCTGATGGAGCTTGCTCACCAACACATCAGATAGATGATGATCTATCGAGTAGCATACAGGAACTTGAATTGGAGGCATTCAGTCAATTGCATCCAACTAAACGATCTGCTTTAGAACGGTCATCATACCACACAGCTCAAGAAGACAGGGAATTGATACTTCATGGAGGATCTGACAGAGATATTCTGGAGAGCAGAAGTCTATGCAAGAAGTACAGACCAAGGTCTTTTGATGAAATACTCAGCCAGCCAATTGTGATTAAGTCACTTAAAAATGCTATTTTGAAGGGAACATCCTCTGCATATGTGTTTCAGGGCCCTTCTGGGACAGGGAAAACCACTGCTGCAATGGTTTTTGCAGCAGCTCTTAATTGTCAGTCGACCAAAGATAAGCGACCGTGTGGACTATGCAACACTTGCACCGATACATTTTGCAACAGGAACGGGCTGATTATAGAGCTCGGTGCCGACACTAAAAAGGGAATGAACAGGTTGAGATACATACTGAAACATGCACCTGCAACCACCTCAATCAGGCAATTTGTAGTTGTTGTTGATGGATGCCACATCTTGTCATCGGAAGTTTGGTCGGAGCTTTGCAGAGTAGTCGAAGATCATCCTCCTCATGTTGCTTTCATCTTCACTGTGACCCAGCAAGCTAACCTGCCACATTCTATCGCGTCTCGTTGCACGAAGTACAGATTCTTAAAGATATCTGAGGCAGATATTGTTAGTAGATTGAGAATGTTGTGTGAAAAAGAAAACATTGACATCGAAGATGAAGCTCTGGAAATAATAGCTCGCTGTTCATGTGGATCTCTTCTCGAAGCAGAAATGATGCTAGACCAGTCGACTTTGCTTGGAAAGAGGATCACTCCTACAACCGTCAAGGATCTTGTAAGTTAGCCATGTTCTATAGCTATTGAACTTGTAGAACTGAATGCATTTTGAGTCTTCATTTTTTATGACTGAAGTAGCCACATTATCTTTGAAGTCTAGGACATGCCACCAGGAAATATCGACACAGTGTCTCGGTTCAAACAAATGAGATCGTCTGATATGCAGAAAAACAAAGCAAAGCAAAACAAAACAAAAAATTGATGGTCCTCATTTGTGTGAAATTCTATAGCTTTGATGCTCAGGAAGTTCATATATAGGAGCTTAGTAGACTTTTTGCATTCATAAACAGACTTGTACTCTTCTTAATGAGAGTGAAAAACAGATGTTAAAACATTTTATGAGAGCTAAAATGAACAAATCCAGCATCAAGTTTAGTGTCAATATGCTATATCTCCAAAAATGAACAAAACAACATTTTATGAGAATCGATTCCTGAATAGATGGCAGAAGAGAAAGTCCATTTCCATTGTGCTAACATGAGATTCACTAATAGAATGAACTAACTAAACTTCAAAAATCTCTAGGTGGGTTTTGTCAGTGATGAGACAGCACTTGGTCTTCTTGAGGCAGCCTTGTCATCAGACACTATCGAGACAGTGAGAAAGTCTAGAGAGCTTATGGACTTTGGCATTGATCCAGTGGCTCTAATGTCTCAGTTAGCAGGGTTTCTTACCGACATCATCGGAGGAACTCACAAGCTTGCCACTCAACAAGGCACTGAGGCACCTTATGGCAAAAATATTTGTAAGTAAACTCCTATAGTGGATCTATTTCTTCTAGCATATAAATGGAGCATTCTACTATTGACGTCGCATGCCGGTCTTTTCCATAATGAGAGATGGAAACATGATGTTTTGTCTTTCATTCAGTGACTGAAGTGAAGCTTGATAGATTGCTACAAGCACTGCAGATTCTATCTGATGCAGAAAAGCAGCTAAGCCTTTCAAGTGAACCGTCGACATGGTTTACTGCAGCTCTAATAAAGCTCAGTAGCCACAACCTGGAACCTAATACTCCGAGCAGTTGCTCCAGGATCAGCAATGAGAAACTGAATGATGCATCAAACAAGCTGAAACATGCTTCGAAGAACAGTTTCAGTCGTCCGCTAAGCATCGCATCCTCTATTTCTAAAGTTAAATCTGGATCCTATAGTACTCAAGGTTCTCATTTGATTGGCTCGATTACAAAGATGAAAACAGATAGCTCAGTATCAAGTATGGAATCACATGGAACCTTAGAAGAAGACCATCATTCAAATGAATACACAAACAGAAAGGTCCTTGAGTATGCAAGTTCAGAACTGGAGATGATCTGGAGAGATTGCATTGAGAAATGTTACATCGAAGAGCTGAAGCAATTGCTAGCGTTTCATTTGAAATTGGTGGAAATCAAGGAATCTGAAAGTAAGATTTGTCCACTTGAAATTCTCTAATTCAGATTATGTTCATAAATGTCTAAAGATTAAGATGTGATGGAATGCAGGTGCTTTGATTGCTTGTTTAGTGGCCACCGACAATGAAGCAAAACACCAAGCTGAGAGATTTTTAAGCAGAATCACAAACTTAATAACGACAACATTGAAGCAGAATGTGGAGGTCATGATCGATATAATGCCTTGTAAATCAAGCCAGTACAGTGAAGCTACTAACTTTATTAACAAGATGGGCAGGTTAAATCTTAATATGAATCAACTGGAACACTCACAAGTGGATGAAGAAACATCACAAGATCTAACATTGCTTATCCAGACTTTAGGAAGAAACAATTGGGGCGACAATAAGACATTCCTTCATGAACAAAGACTGGACAATGCATGGAAGGAAGAAGCCAAAAAAGGTAAAACTGAATTCAGAACCCACAGTTTGTGGTATTCTGACTCAAGAAATGCCGGCCAAAATGGTCTTGCAAGGTTAATTGCAGGATCAACAAACCAATGTTCATTCAACACTGAAACCAACAAGTTAAATCCCCAAACCAGCCAACATGTTTACAAGAGAGAGCACAACCACATGTCGAAGAGGCACCACCCTACTCTTTCTCCAAGCCTATTGCACATTGACAACCTCATGGCAGACTTGACCAACACAAAGCAGTAAGTAATTTATGCAATTGTTTTTCTTCAATACAGACATGCTGCACTACATACAAAATTTATAGAATTTTTTGAAAAAAATTTCCAACCAATTTGTTCCTCTCTTTTATTCATAAAAAAAGTTCTAATATTGTTCAGATGAGCATTGAATATTTCTGAAAAAAAAAAACCCTTCTTGTGATCACATAGCCTTAGGAGAAAGAAAAAACTAGTAACCTTATTATCTTACTTGAGTTTGAAAACTGACTCCATATTCAGTTCGTTAATTGCTTCACTGTTTACAGGGGGCATGAGGATGCAGCTGAGTACGATGGATTTTGCTGCTGGAAGACTAGCAAGCCAAGGAATAGAGAGGTAGGTTTTGAATCATTCTGCTCCCTTCTTTCTATGGATTAAATGACCAAGCAGTTCGTCGTTTACTTTGGACTCAGATGAGAGAAGAAAGAGGTGCAAGTCCAAACATGGCTGGGATCCTTCCATGCTTTGGCAAGTGCTGGGAAAGGAAGAACAAAGACGACAGATACAGGATGTGAAACTTATTTTATTTTATTTTATTTTTTCAGTATTTTTCAGTCAGTTATTTTAGATATAGTACAATTTTTATTAAAAAATACAAATATTTTAGAAAAAAAAATAATTATAGATGAATTTGATAATTTTTTTTTAAAAAAAAGGCGTTCTATTTTTTTTTTTAATTCTATCAAATTACATTGTTTTTTAATAAAAAAAACTTGATAACCATGGAACACCAAATCTGGAGAGATGACTTCACATATCCCCTGGCTATGATACAACAATAAAAATATTTAATTGTCTCCTAGGTATTCACGGTTTGATCCCCGGCTAAACGTATTTGTAAGGATTTTTCTTTCAAATAAGACTCGCAACTAAGGAACGTTGGGTTTCTAGGCGGCCCGCGCATGAGTGCTTCCCGATTTATGAGTTTGGACTAACTACTTTTAGAGATAGTCAAGGCTAACTGAATTAATTATTATTATTATTATTATTTTTAAGAGATGACCCACGTAGGTTTACCCAATATTATTTTTTTTTTAATTCTTCAATGAAAAGTGTATATATAATTTTATAAAACTATCTTAATGTAAAAAAAATAGATTATATTTAGAGTGATGTTTTTTTTTAACTCGTCGCATGAGTCCATGAACGGCTTAATTTCAGTTAAACGAGCGCCTAAAAAAGTGCATGTCCCCACGAGGGAGTTAGGATCGACATCAGCAACCTTATTGACGTTGGTGAACTCGTCATTGATCTCTCGATGACGAGAAGACCCAGCTTGATGTACTCTTTCTCCCTCTCCTCATGTCGGTGCCCCCTCCGGCTTGTCGTGCAGTTTAGGATGGTCGATCCATGATTATGATTGCGGCTCACCACTAGGGGCTTGGCCTCTAACCAGATGACATCCTCCACTACAAAGTGTAATAGTGTTGTGCTCCCGTCCATGCTTTTCACGTCG
>JBBPFQ010000032.1:6893692-6911381 GCA_037974815.1 Kaempferia elegans
TACCCAACTTGATGTACTCTTTCTCCCTCTCCTCATGTTGGCGCCTGCCTCGGCTTGTCGTGCGGTCTAGGATGGTCGATCCATGACTATGTTCACCACTAGGGACTTGGCCTATGACCGGATGACATCCTCCACTACAAAGTGCAATAGCGTTGTGCTCCCGTCGATGCTTTTCACGTCAATAACTTGCAAAGGGGTGGAGAGGTTGAAGGCCTATCCGTCGAAGAGCTTGCAGAGGGGTGGAGAGGTTGAGGGCCTGAGCTGCTGAGCATTACCCCGGAAATATATTATTAACGGTAGGGATATTATCTAAAACAAATATAAAGGAAAAGAGATATAAATGAGAATGAAAACGTTTTTAGGGACATAAGTGAAAAAAATTAAAAATAAGAGGGACATAATAATGTATTTATCCTTAACGGTAGAAATATTATCTGGGAAAAAAAAATAAAAGAGGAGGATATAAATAAGAACTAAAATGTTTTAGATATATAAGTAGGAAAAATCAAAAATAAAAGGGATATAATAATATATTTCCCCACTTGTCCCAGTAGTGGACCGTAAAACTTATGAATTATATTACCCTCGAGGAATTGAATTGGTTATCATATTGGCAGATTTACATAATTAAGTAAAGATTAAATTTGGATAAAAACTTAAAAATTACCTTCATATATGATCTTTAATTTTGTTTTTTTAATTTATTTCTATCTTATAATGTGGCCATGTGAGGCTGTCTTGGAGAAGATGACAAATAGAGTTGTCAGACGGGTCAATTCATGGCGAGGTCAGCCCATGACGGGTCGGCTATTTGGCGGGCCAGGGCGGGACGGGCCAACATCTTGGCAGGTTGAGAAATCTCCAACCCAACTCAATCTAAGACGGGTTGCGGGTTAGGCGGGTCAACCCGCGGGCCCGTTAAAAATTAAAAAAATAATTAAAAACAATTTTATATTTTTTAATATTTTATTTTAAAAATGTTTCACCAATTAAATGTATCTCGAAATAGGTATTTTAAATATAAATAAACACAAATAAATACTAATATTGAATGAAAAGTAATATTTTTATTTTAAAATCATAAAAAAAATTAATTGATATAAAAATAGGATTACATATGTTCCTCAATCCGCGGGCCGACCCAACATATGTTCCTCAATATTTTTAGGGTTTAGGGTTTAGGGTCGCGGGCCTAGGCGGGTCGACCCACGGCGGGCTTGGGTTGAGAAAATTCTAACCCAACTTGTTTAAATTATTTGACGAAACGGGCTAACCCAATGGACCCAACCTAAATTTACAGCTCTAATGATAAATTTCACTTTTTTTACATAAAAGTCTAATTTCGGGCATTCCTTGCTGGCGTCGCTGCGGCGAAGCCATCGTCCCTCCCTTCGTCGCCTCCTTCGTCCGCTTCACAAAATGATGGCGTCTTTTGTATTCGTATCTGCACCTCGTTCGGCGTCTCGCTTCTCCTTCATCCTGAAACCCTCGTTGCCGGTTCTTTGCATCAGACATTCGGCTTCCCCCTTCAGAGAATGGTGGCAAACCTCCAAAACCTCAGTCCGTCTCAGTAGCAAAGACCCTACCAGGATGTTCTCTTCTGTGCCTTCAGCTCCACCTTTCGCCTCTCGAAAATCCTCCCGACTCGGTTCCGCGAGGGACGATGTTGTCGTGCTTGGCATCGAGACGAGCTGTGATGACACTGCAGCCGCTGTTGTAAGTTCAATATATTCTGTCTATTCTTTGTCTTTTTTGTGTTCTCAGTAGGTTCAAAGAAGAGAATTTACCCCCCTTTGTTTTGCCAACTGATGGGAACTTATATAATATCCGTTACTAGGTCAGAAGCAACGGGGAAATCCTTAGTCAAGTCGTGTCGTCCCAGGTATGTGCTAAAAAAATCTCCTTTTTTTTTGGGTATAAAATAGACTAGAAGTTGATCTCCTGCATAGAGAATCATTCTTTTACTCTGTCACATTTGGTTTGCTTACCTTGGTCTGATGGTCCTGCTGATTTCCATGTTTCTTGCTGGAGTAGGACTGCTGCTTCAGTTTTTCATACATTGGTTTTTAGAGTCACAATATGTTGAACGGCCAACTAAAAATTATTTGTGTGATGATTATGATTGGCAAAGCAACAATGTCAAGCATATGTTGTCATAGTTGAAAATTGGACAGGAAAAAGGATTAGTGATTTGGCTGTTCTTGTAATTTAGCTGGTGAGTGCTGAGTGGCTCTTCAGACAGGAAAAAGGATGGGCATACAGAAATATAGATGTTAAATGCTGAATTAGTGATGTATTCAGGAGTGGAAGATAAATCAGTTGCTATCTTGTCAACATATACAAAACCTTCACAACCACATGGTTGAATTTAGAAAAATTCTTAGGTATCTGATTACAAAAAAGTAATATGAAATTGTTATGATATGTTGCTTGCATAGTTCCTCTACGATGTTTTGAACAAAAGAAAAAATGTTCTTGCATATTTATGAGACCTATAGCATAGAGAAAGAACTATATCTTTCTAATGGAGTTGTTTTCAGAGAGCATAGCACCATTTTTTAGGTCATAAATGAACACATATTAGTTTTTTGGATTTTTACTGCATCATGTTGGGCAACTGTTGCAAGTTCAATTCTTATGTAGGTACAATTTGTTTGTTGTGGGTATTTGTAATTGTTAAAAATAAGTTCATCTTATATATCTTATAAACATTGCTTTAATCAAATAAAGGCTCAGTTATCAATTTAGTATTCTTCAACACTGAAGGCGGGAAATGTTCCAACAGTGCATTTAACATTTCCAAAACATAGACGTTTATCTTACATAGTGTTCATCAATAAAAGTTGAGAATTTGATTATTGTGTTCTTGTTTAAAATCAAGGCAGATCTGCTTTCACGTTATGGAGGAGTTGCACCAAAAATGGCTGAAGAAGCACACTCACTAGTTATAGACCAGGTTTGTGAATCGATAAGCTCGAACAGTTTATGCTACATGCCGAAGCTACTGTTAGGATGTGCACAACTTATGGCTCAGTTTTACAGGTTGTTCGGCAGGCACTTGATAATGCAAACTTGACTGAAAATGACCTTTCTGCAGTTGCTGTAACAATTGGGCCAGGTTTAAGTCTTTGTTTAAGGGGTATGTATGACAAATAAAATATACTGTTATTGATCTTCCATATTCATATCTCTGGATAATTAGGTGACTAATATAGGAAGGGCACATTTTGAACATCTAATTCTCAGTTAACAAAAGAAAATCATTAAACACAAGACGCCAATAGGAAGTGGTTATGCAATTTTTAACAAAAGGGTTATCCTTGTCTAGTGAGATTTGCATAATGTCCAATTTTACATATCACCAAAGATATATTGTAAAATTTGAGTCAACCACTACAATGTTCTCTTGAGTCTGTTAACTCTTATGGTAAGGCATACCTATTACTTAGTATTTATAAAGAAGTTTTCAAATTAATAAGTTTTTTCATGTGTCCCTATATCTTGATTTGATGATAAACTGTTACGTGCATCATTTATTACTCAATCTGATGTTGATAAGCGTTAAAGTTAATTTGTTCATTTTATTAAAGTCGGTGTGCAGAAAGCTCGAAGGATAGCTGGGCAATTCAGTTTGCCTATTGTTGGTGTCCATCACATGGAAGCTCATGCTCTGGTTGCTAGGTAATAGGCTAACTATCTA
This sequence comes from Kaempferia elegans, assembly GCA_037974815.1. NCBI lineage: Eukaryota > Viridiplantae > Streptophyta > Magnoliopsida > Zingiberales > Zingiberaceae > Kaempferia > Kaempferia elegans. The sequence continues at coordinate 6,897,393 of JBBPFQ010000032.1, forward strand.
AATACTTGTATAATATTGGTTTTGGCATGTTGTCATATCTGTGCAAAACTGAGATATTGAGCAGTAGACAAACTTGTAACACTTGGAAACTAGTTTCAAGTTTAATGCCACAGTACTTCATTGTTGGTGTTTGATTGAACCTCTAATGACTAGTTTTTACTAATTGTCCAATTAATACTCTCAGTCATTTTAAGTCATGTTCTCAATATACAAATTTAATAGGTCATTGTTCCAAGGCGTAGCTGACAATCATATGCAGAATTTTTAGCATTTATTAAAATCTTCCATGGAATTAAAGTAATCACTTGAGAAATGGTTCTTTTTGAGCTACCTAATTTTGTCATGCTATTCCTTTTTAATATAATGGACATAATTAATTGGACATCAATCTTCCTTTCCCTTATGTTCTGAGTGGAAAAAATAATTTAAAACGTGTTCACTATAGTGTATATTGATATTGCCAGACAAGTCGATTTAACACTACCATACATAGCTCACATTTGAGCACAACCTACAGGATTCAGATCCATTTGTCCCACAAAATCAATTGCCATCATGGACCTGACAAGTCAATGCAGGATCATTTTTCATACAAGTTGAAAGTTGAATCAATACATGTGTAGAGTAAAGAAATGAATGTTCTTTTCTGACTTTATGCACAGCATTTTAAAGGTTACATACAGGATTCCTCTGCGTTCACATGGCAGGAAATTTTGGTAGCAAAACGACCAATATCAGTCTTATAAGCTGCATCGTGAATTCCATAGGTTCTCTTTACTGCAAGATAGCACCCATTATTTTAGTGCTTGCTGCCAATGTGGATGTCGGCAGCAGTAGTCATATTCATGTTATTCTAGCATCTTATCAACAAAGTTAACACATTGTTGCATGCTGGGCTTTTGTAGTACTACTAAATCATGTTTTGTCTAAGAAAGGAAACACTGGTTATCCAGCAGTCCAGGTATTTAAAATCAAAGCACACTTAAGCAAAGTAGAGTTGTAAATCTTATGAGTGAAACGTCTTATTTGGCCTGTGGAGTGAAACTGACAAGAACTCCATTGCTGATGGCTGTTTGCTTTGTACTTTCCACTTGCTGTTGTTGTTGCTCCATTTCTCTTCCTCAAGCCACAATGAAAGTGAGGGATTTGGAATGAGTGGCCATTGTTGCTTTGCCCTTGTTTAAAACTCATTGCCCGTTTAAGTCCATTAACCTACTATCAGTTAAGCCGTGAACCCAAAACCCATTAATCCATTAAACTTATTCCTAATTCCTAATCCTATTATTGGAACTAATGACTTATTCTGGTCTCTTTGATCCAATGAATAGCATACTATTTCAATGAGGTATGCCACAAGCCTCCTCCACTTCTTCTCCTCAGTGGTGCCACCATCATCACTTCTCGGTAAGCTGGCACGGCACCAGCACTGTCATTCTAAACTTTGGAGCAAAGTGAGTTCAGTTCCACGATAAGCGAGCATTACCCTCAAATTGAATTTTGTGTTTACTCTTAGCAACTTGAAAGGAAAGGAAGTGTTAGATTTCGATATATTTTCTTTTGTTTACCTCATAAAAAATTTGGGAGGAAAGAATTCCATCTTGATTTTGTGGAAGGGATTTGGAGCTAAATTGTGTCTGCCCAATATTAGGTGAACATGGGCTTCCTCCATTGAATCATGAGTAAATTGGTCATGGGCCATGACTGATGGGAGAGGGAACTCTAGAGGTGGATGAGACAGGTCAAGCAACAAGAGAACCGGCAAGAGAGCTTAGGTGACAGGCTTGGGAAGATGATGGGGGATTAGGACTATGTTGGTATTCCTCCTCTCTCTCAATGCAGACGGTAAAACAGGGTATGGATGGTTTTTTCTCTCCTTCTGCCCGAAGAGAGTAAATAGAGTAGAAAAGTATTCTATTTTTTTAAAAAAAAAAGAAGGGGAAAGCAAAATAACATGTAAACTTGAAAAATTCCGGAAACAAAGACAAATGACTGAGAGAAAATTGGTTAAATCTATTTAGAATGATTTATTATATTGCTTTTTGATATTCCAACATTTCATGATTCGTATTGTTTCTCTCCATGCAGGCTAATTGAGAAGGACCTTCAGTTTCCATTCCTAGCACTTCTTATTTCTGGTAAATTTATTTATGCCTGTAACTATGACACTGGACATAGTTTTGCTTATCTTTTAAAAGGTGGTCATTCTTTGGTAGAAGCACCATATTTTTTGCTTTAATCAAGTTTCAAGTTTTTCAGTGTTTCTCAACTGTTTTAATTTTATTGTTTATAATTTTGGCGATAATTGGCTCGGCACTTTAATAGATTATGTATGGTGTCAGTATTAGTGGGTATGCACAAAAACCTAGATTTTTACATGACTTGGTTGGTGGTATCTGCTTTTGTGATATACTAGCGTGTATACTTTCTCTTCTATCAGAATAAAGAAACATGCAAAGACATCATGAGAAACAATGCTTTTCAGAACCTTCTTATTCTTAACTAGACACCACGCAATTTGCCCAATATCTACAAAGCAGGAAGCACATTTGTTTAATTTTCTTAATCTACCAGAGCTCTGTCAACTCCATTACATTGTAATCATAATTTCATTGTGATCCAGTTGATCAGATTTTTTATTCACAAGGATAAATACAATTAGTAATCCTTGATTGCAGAATTATGATATGGCGGCTTGTGCTCAATCAACTGTACTAAATCTCTTTTCTAAAATAACTGAGCCATTTTCTTTAATTGTCTGAGCTTTATTTCCTACTTTTGATCTCATATATTAACATGTGGTAGTTTCCTACCTGCATGCATCAATGTTTGATTAATAACTAATCATTATTCTCTTTCTGTACTCTTGCCATGCTGCTTAGTAATGCACACAATAAGACTTCTATGCACAATAACAGGCATGTTGTTGTTTGTTTCCCAGGAGGACATAATCTACTCATTCTTGCACACGAGCTTGGTCATTATCTTCAACTTGGTACAACAATTGATGATGCGATTGGTGAGGCATATGATAAGACAGCAAGGTGGCTTGGGCTTGATATGAGAAAAGGTGGTGGCCCTGCTTTGGAAGAGCTCGCAATGGAAGGTGATCCAAACTCCATAAAATTTTCAGTAAGTTTCTTCTAATAAATTGTTCCCTTAGTATCATGTCACTTATAGAGCAGCCTCTACTCATAATTGTTTTGGACTAGTTATGTGTTTTCAGCAGGTGGGTCAATTTTTGGGTACTTGTCTCTTTTCTCAGATTCCTATGAAGCAGCATAAGGATTGCAATTTCTCATATGCTGGTCTGAAGACACAAGTTAAACTTGCTATGGAGTCAAGAAAGATGTATGTAAATTATTTCTTTACCATGTTTATATATGTGTGTGTGCGCGCGCATGCACATTGACTCAAAAGCATCAGATAAGTTAAGTGAACACAATGGGGAAAGATATAGGAGGAGAGGTGACGAAGAGGCTATTTCATTGGGAGGACATAAGAGGAGATAGGGTTAGGTATGAACAAATTGCTTCGCTCTTGTCAATACTCGCCTTAACTAAATCTGATTGAGATTGTCCCATCTCACCCTGTATCCAGGGGTGACACTGAAAAAAATGCACATATGTGGGATGAGGATAGTAGATATAATTTTTTCCCTCTTATCCAATCACAACTATGTAGTTTATTTTATATTTGATTGTCTTGCCTTTTATATTTTTTAGCTCACCTTGCTCTGCCCCAACTATGTAGGTTTTTCTTCATCTCTACAACTATATTTTATTTGTTCCCACTTTGCCCCAATCTACCCTATTTCCTATATTTGGCATGAATGGAAATTGAAAAACCTACCCCGCTTGCATGGGACCTTAATGAAAGTTGAAAATGCATGATTTTATTGCCATCCTAGATATGATGGGCTATAGAGTCTTTGATATCAAGTTAATACTTGTGAACACTAATTAATCTTCCATATTACTTGGTATCCTAAGTATTCATGACATATCCCACCTATTAGACTCCTAAATAATTAACTAAAGCCTCCTAAATAACTAGCTAATTTAAAATTAGAGAATCAGACTATGTAAATGCAAACTACTCTTTTTCTTTTCTATTTAATGGGATCAAACATGATGCTCCTGTGCCAATACAAAGTCCTGGGAACACATATTTATGCAGTTTTACCATATACGAAGAGAGCATTTCTTTTAAACTTACAAAAGTAACTTTATTACCATCCCATTGTTCTTCTTCCCACAGTCTATATTTTAACAGCCTTTATCTAACATGAAATATCATCGATTGCACACTGGAGCACACACAGGAATAAGGGTGAAAAACAACAGAGCTTTCAGATAATAATATAAGATGGGACAAAATTCTCTCAGGAACTAGTTGATAAAGTGTTTAATACCCTAATCTAATTTATACTTACATAATATTGATACTGTACATATCATTATTTTCAAAAGAGAAGAAGCAATCTCTGGAATTATCTGGCTTTATTAAATTATTTGTCCGTTCACATAATGTTGAAGAAACAAATCTCTGTTTGTTATCTGCAGTAGCCCAGAGAATGATCCTATTTCATTGATAAATTCAGAGGGCAGAAGATCACGAGCAGATATTGCTGCCTCTTTCCAGGTTTATATCAAAAGCCAACTTAAATTGGGAAATTTTGAAGTTTCCTTGGTGAGTTAAACAACTTTATATCTTATAATGTTGTTTCATGATTATTTCTTTATGCAGAGAGTTGCTGTTTTACATCTGGAGGAGAGATGTCAACGAGCAATTGAATGGGCATTGAAGATTGAGCCTTCTATTAAGTATCTGGTACTTTACAGATACTTTCAAATTCACTCAGATGTATGCCCCTTTCTTGTTCTTATGATATGACTAATTTTATGACCTTTTGTCACGAAGGTGGTTTCAGGAGGAGTTGCATCAAATAAGTATGCCAGAGCTCGTCTGAACCATGTTGTAGAGAATAATAACTTACAACTTGTTTGCCCTCCTCCAAGCCTATGCACGGACAATGGTAAGAAAATCCAACAGACCCTTCTTCATTGCAATCTGGTTCATTTTGTTATATGTTTTTCTTCTTGCAATTGGTGGAATTATCTTAATCTTAACCTGCCATGGCTTAGCAAAAAGGAAAAGAAGACAATAACACCTAAAAGTCTAAAACTACATTTACAATTGTTAAGTGGTATTGTGAATGGTGGAATTGCTATTTGGAGGCTACGTAAAGAGCTATGATTTTTCACTAAAAGTTAGAAGTTTGAATTAGTTAAATGTGCTTATACCTAGTTAGAAGTTAGGTTCATTGTCATATTTTTCTTCTTGCGATTTGGGACGACTTATCTTATTCTTAACCTGCCATGGCTTAGGGAAAAGAAGAAAAAGGACAATAACACCTAAAACTACATTTACAATTGCTGAGTGGTATTGTGAATGGTGGAATGGTTAAATCAGAGGCTACATAAAGTGATATATGTTTCACTAAAACAGCTATTATGGTATTGTCATGGTGGTTTCCTATTTTCGTGAATGCTGGCATTGGATGCCCAACTTGTCGGACCGTTCCTAATTGCAACAACCTTTTCATATGCATAATTATGCGAGTTGTGAACAAAGAAGTTTTGCTGTTGAGCAGTAATTTTCAATCCTTGAGATATCTTTTGGAATGACTTAGAAATTGCTTCTGATAATAGGTGTGATGATTGCTTGGACTGGTATAGAGCATTTCCTTTCAGGAAGATTTGATCCTCCACCACCTGCCAACGAGCCTGAAGATGCCATGGTTTGTTCTCCATTTTTTTTTCAAGTATGAGAAACATGCTTAAGGATTTGATTGCTTGTTCACTGTACACCTTTTTGGTTGTCTAAATCTTTTTTTTTATTTCCTATTTACTAGTTAGGCATCCTTTTTATATATCTGTTCTTTTTTTAATGAGTAATGCAGTGTAGTCACTTGTTGCTAAAATTCTATGATGCCTAGACTTGATTAATGTGCTATGCCGATCTGTTGGATTTTTAACTGATACATTATCTCTAGCACTACGTGAATATATCTGATTTCTTATCTCTTTGGCACAAGATAGTTTGTCTCAGAGTTAGTATGCCTCAACAATGATACCATGCTGGGAAGCCTCTTGGGAGTTGGGAAAGGCTCTTATCTCACTGAAGATTTTGAAGAATTGGAGATGAATCTATTTAGATGGATGTGGATGATACAAGACCTAAAAGAACACATCTAATTGGTTCAACGACACCCTTATTGAGTACAGTGTACTCACTACTTCCTATTTCCATGATTATTGATAATTATTTCAGTAATATCTGAATGCTTTAAGGAAACTAGTGGTGCTACTTTTTGACTAATTCACAATCTTGTTTGCTTTGGTGCATCAAGATGGAGAATCAAACCCCAACAGTGATCATATATAGTTAGCTATTATTAGAAAAAATGTTCTTTATAATCGAGTCTGTCACCTGCCTTTGCTACTTACCTAACCATTGTCTGCTTCAATGAGTGACCAGATCAACGAAAATGCAACTCAATTTTTTTTTCCTTGATTACTCATTATGACAGTTTGAGTTGCGTCCGAGGTGGCCCTTAGGCGAGGAGTACTTGCAAGGAAAAAGTGAAGCTCGTTCCATGAAGAAAGCGCGTATGTATCCATCACTCACATCAATGATTCAAGATTCACTTCAGCAACAGCCATAGTTTCGAGAGATGGGAACTGGTAAGAGAAAATACATCAAAGGTCTTGGTAAGACATTTTCACTTGGAGATTAAAGAAGATCTACTAATCAGCAATCTGTAGTTCCTTGTTTCCTCTCATTTCTCTCCAAGTAAACAAGCCTTAAAGTTTACTTTTAGCTTAGTATCATGGAGCTCCTTGTTTTCCTTTTCGAAGGACATCCTGAATTCCTGATTGGTGGAGCACTGCGATAATCTCCATGAATAGTTTGGAAACAAAGTTAAAGGCGTACTTATGAAAAATAAGTATCTGTTTCAACGTTGGTGCATATAAAGATTAATTTACTGCATCAGATTCTGTTGCAAATAAGTAAACGGCTGGTTCCGAATGTAAACAAAGCAAAATCACAATTTTGTATTCAATATGTAAACACATTTTGACATCAAGACATGAAATATTCAATATGTATTATGATTTTGTGTGTGTAATGGCTATCAATAGGGCTGGACACAAGTTAAGCCGAGTTCATATTTGAGGCATTCAAGTTTATTTGATAAGATAATCGAGCTAAGTTAAACTTAAAATGAATCAAGTTTAACCTAATTTAATTTTTATGTCCTCAAATTTGATTCATTTAGATGTTGTTAAGCTTTTAATTCAAGTTTGTTTAGTATTTTTTTTATTTGATTGATTATTGAGTTTGATAATTTAAATGTATTTATTTTTAATTTTTTTTATTTAGCACGTTTGATAAGAATTTTATTAGTTAATATTATTTGTGAATATTGTTTACGAATGTTATACTAATATTAATAAATTGAATATATATGTTCAAGTTTGTATGGTTTAATAAGTTATTAAGTTTATTTATTTAATTTGTGTACTCAACAAATATAAATAATCTTTTACTAACTTGAATATTAAGTTTGTTTATGAATGTTTGATTCATTTATAATTATTATAAAAAAATTTTCATCAATTTATTATTTTCATATTCAACATTATATCCCCTTGGGGTAATGGTACATTGATACCGTATCTTTTTAGTTTTTTAAATGGGTAAGGATTGAGTCTCAACTTTAGTGAATTAACGTATGAATTTTTCTCTATTGATGGTGATCGATCAAGTCCTAATTTGGTGAATTAATGAATGAATTTTTCTTAATTGATGGTGACCTAAGAATGCTGGGTAGATGGGTTGTCCACTGTGAGTATTTTTCAATTTACCTTGGTGATCGGTGAAAAACTTTTATAAGACTGGATCGATCACTCTAGGATTAATTGGCATAACCTGAATACATGATACAACTAAAAAAAATAAAAATGAAAAAAAAATTATTTTCTATCCGTTCCTTTGATTGAAAGTTTTCAATGATAGTAAAAAGTGATTATATTCAACCCAGTTATCTCTTATAATTCATTACCAAATTATATAAAAGAAGATAAATTATAAGATCAACTTATATTTATTTTCAAAGTGAGAGGCAGAGAGTCCTCAATTCCAAATAGAAGGGAGGGATGACATTTGTAAAATCTTCAATTACATAACATTTTCCAAAAAGAGAAGGATAAATTATGTCACTTAGAATTATCTAAGGCAGTTGGTTTGACCAATCCATTTGATTTGGGTTGACTTGATTGACTCTTTTAAATTGTTCAACCTGTCCAACTCGATTGGCTTGATCCCCTTAGCCCAAAACTCGTTAACTAGCCAACTAGATTGCCTAACTCAACCAGATTGATTGACCCAATAGGACCAGCTAAATTAATACATCCAAAATGATTATCCTTATCGTTTCACCTACGTCGATTAGTCTTATTGACTAGACCATATTTTCTCCCTTGACTAAAAATGATATTGATAATAATTTTATATCGCACTTAATATTATAAAAACAAATGGAAAGAGAGGCTTTTCCAACAAACAAGAGGGCATTTTGCTGTAAGGGTTTGATTTGGTAATTGCTTATTAATAATCACAGAGCCAAGAATTTATTTTTCAATGAAGTGGGGATAATCAGATATAATAATATTATTTTTATTACATAAGCATCCAGCTTTCATAGCTCAGTTGGTTAGAGCACCCGTTTAGTAAGCGGGAGGTCTTGAGTTCAACTCTCAATGAAAGCATGCGCTTTTTTATGACTTCTAAATATGATTTATTTTTGTGGATAAGTATGATATTTTTTTCAATTTTTGATACAAGTTCAGCTGTCATTGGTGTTTATTCATCCACAACAAGTTCATGTCAAAAATTTATCTTTTCTAAACAGTAAATATCAAATATAAATAAAAATTCTCAACCAATTCAACATCTAAACAATGTTCTTAAGCATTCGTTTAACTTTCTTCATCGACTACATCTTCCATCTTTTCCTCGCCCACCATCTTAATTACAAAAGAAGGAAGGAGACAAGGAAAGTGATGGACATATGCATGGTCTCACTGCAACACTGCAGCCCACAAGCACCTTTCGTCTTTCCAATTATGCCTCAACTCCTAGGATAAGGACTCCAAACAAGGTAGCTCATCATAATTAAACTTTAGCATCATCACTCGATTAACAAATTTCTTCTTTTTTTTTTTCTTCCCCCTTGAGAAAAAAAAAAGAAAAATTAAAAATCAAAGCCTCTTCTTCTTAATTGCATCATTCATGCCGGCCTCCTACCTTTCTCCCAAGACAAGGTTTGCTAAGCTTCTTAATTGCTTCTCCTCCATTGATAATCCTCTCGATCACTCTTCTCAGTGATTCCTCATATTGTGCTTGATGCAGGGAAAAAGAAGAGCCGGCCTACAGATCAGACGTGGTTGATACAGTTGCTTAGAGGAACAAATGGCACCTTCAATGGGTGCTTGGTTCCACCATTCGGCTACCTTATTAGACCAAGTTCATCATACTGTTGTGTTGACAAGGGACCCTTCCAGTGCACTATGGACATAAAAGCCTTGCTCCCTTGTCCTCCTACTTCTTTTCTCATCAGACAAATTACAATAATTGCTGTTATCGTTCATAAAATTATGCCTTGGAAGCAAAGGATGTTTGACTCCATTCTCATCCTTTAGCAAATTTTTTCCCCCTTGTCTCTCTTCTTTTACTCATATTTTCATCTGTACTTGATGTGGGCAGCTCAAATGGATCGTCTTTATATTGACTTCTTTCTTTCTTTCTTGGAGATGGAGCTGGGACTCGATGAGAGATGAGGCTCAGTGGTGGCATCCATGAGCGCCATCTCCATTGGCTTAGCAGCCACTGCAATCTTGGTCTCCATGTTCCTCGTCATGGCACTGGTCGAGCATCTCATCATTCCGAGAATGTCCCTTCTCCGGTCGCGGAACACTGCACGGGATTCTCCGCCGGAGGTCCGCCTGTCGCCGGCTCCGGTTCAGTCACACGAGAAGGCTCGGAATTCGCTGGCTGTGAGTACACGAGATCGACTGTGTGGCTCTCGTTAACTTCATGCCATGTCTGTGCGATTGTTTTCTGATGCTGCAGGTTGGTGAGAATCCGCATGTGTGCGACGTGTTCGTGGTGATGCCGGGCGAGGAGCATCCCACCTTCCTGGCTCAGCTTTCACCTCTTCCTTCGCCAAGAGAGGGAACGCGGTGGCCGCCGTCGCATTATGCTTCTTCAGTACCCTGCATGTAAAAATGATGGTGTGAGGGGATCTGGGATCTACTGGCCGATAGCACAGGAGACAACTTCACGGTGCTTTCCAGTGAAGTCGCTTTCAGATCTATGAATCTGATCTAGGCAGAATGAATCTTGGCTCTTAGTTGATTAAGAATCTAGATTACTAATAATTACTTGATTGAATGAGTTTAAAGAAAAACAAAACAAAATCTTATTTTCCTCGAGTCCTTTTTGTTGTCATCAAAATGTTCTGAGATGAAAGATATGTTAAATTTCCCCATATGTCCATGCGGTGTGATCAAGGCCTCCAGCAAGTTTTGGTTCATCTCCGTGGCAAAGTATCCGGCCGGTGAGCCAGTGAAGCATCTTTAGTGAAACCAAACTAAAGTATGAGTAGTATAGAAGATAAAACAAACTCATCTTCCATGAAATTCTCTCCTAATGACCTCAAGGAGAATCTCGTTCCAAGTATCGATTGGACCAGGCATGCACCAGTGAAGGCAATCCTGCGGCGGGGGCTCACCGTTCGGTCCCCTGTTAGTATTCTTGTTCGGATCGGGACTTCTATACGGACCCGGATGCCCATCTGGCCTATACGCGAATGGCTCAGTTATGTCCATCAATCTTAACTTAGAGCCAACCCTAGCTTTCTTCACTGCATTTACGAAGCTATTAACCTGTTTCTCATGCATCACATCCGTGAATCCATTTCTTACCACAGTGGTCACTGGCTTATCCTTTCCTGTACATGAACCTCCAGTGTTCCAAGCTCCACCTTCATAATGATCCGGTGAATATGAGCGAACAATGGCTAAACCTGTGAAGTTTGGATGAGAGGCAATCGCAGTCAGGCAGGTCTCTACTGAAATACCGAAAGCGTCAATGTTGTTGATCTGCATATTCCCTTCTCCCTTGGGCCGCCACAGTTGTCCCCCAACAAGTGTGCCGTTGAGAATGTAGGCAGACTGTTTCACAAACCAATGGCCTGAAGAAAGAACCACAACATCAAATTTCGGGAGGTTTTCCATGAAATCTTCATCAGGAAGATCAAGATGAACCTTCACAATGTTATCTGGGACAGATGCAAAGGACTCAGTGGTCTGATGTACAAGCCAAGATGACCAATATCGGGTAAGGGTAGTGGAGGTGGACTTGAAGTGAAAGTATTGTCGCTTACCCTTCCTTCGCTTCTTGGGAGATTCAAACTGTAAAGAAGCACATAATATTACAAAAAAAACACACTGACTCCAGATGCAGATATTTTCAGCATATTATAACACACAAGAAACTCAAGATGAGATTGTAAATTGGCAGAAGAGTAACTGATGAACTGAAATCAGTAGAATCTATTGAATTGTGCATACAAATAGCTAATCATCAGATACAGCACCAGAATGTGAAGATTCATCCATGTGAGTAAAAGGCATGGAGTTGAATTGAATATTATTACGAGCAAGAACATGCTTTCACTAAACTGTTGCAATATTGTCAGGAACTAACACAGTTTATAGTGGAATATGCAAGGTGCTTTCTTTGGTCATGAATGTAAGAGGAATGGTTCATGATTTGACAGGGCAGAATGCCAATAACCCTCCTAACTGGTAAGCCATTTCGGTGACCCGTTACTCACTATAAGTACTATCAAAGTGGGTTTCTATCCTTGATATTTTTTTTATTTAAACTTCTTCGCTGATTTTGATTTCACTGATTACACCAATCCTATTCCGCTAATACTTATTTTTGAACAACCTATATCAAAATCAAACTCTGTTCTAAAATATGAGATATTTTATCAGATTGCATTTCTTGTAATGACAGACGAAATATACCATACCCAGGATAAGAAGTGGCTCAATATTGATCTAAATAATATATGATGGTGATTTGTATGCTCCATGCCCAGGAAATATGTATGCTTCATGCCTACAACCACCAATGTCAACAACTCATTATAGTTACAAATGCATTGTTTAATGATTAAAATAACACAGCATCACAACTCTCCATCTTAAGGTACTTATAATTGTTCTCTGAGCTTTCGTCTAGTTTATGTGAAATCCCCACATGTACCAAGTGAGTATCATATCTAGTAGCAACTTAATGAACTGGATGCAGTAACCTAACTAGCACTTGCTCAAACAATACAACAGCATTAGCAATATATCAAATTAGAAGAGTTAATTACCTGCCAGAGAATGCAAAGCAGGGACTCCATCTGATTTCTAGCAACTGAATCTCCAACAAAAGCTAATGTCTTTCCTCTCATCAGCTCCAAAAATTTATTTGCATCAAAGCGTGGCAGGTGACAATTTTTAGGTTTCCATCTCCAATTTTCATACTCTTTGTCAGGTCTCCCATTCCCCTGGCAATTCTGTCTGGGTGAAATCACTGGGCATGTTTTGTTTGTGTATAATGGCCCATCAAAATCGTAAATCCATTTCCCATTATAAAGATCACAATTCCCTAGTCAATAACATGATCCAGTGTTTCTTAAAAAAAATTAAAGAAATTTACTCAAGTTACTAAAATCAGGGAAACATTATCATAGTAGGATTTTATTTGTTTTCTCCAAGCTTATATTCAGAATCCAAGACAAACAATGCCTTTAATTAATAATTAACATGAGGTACAGAATAAGAACAACTGCAAAGGAATTACAAAGAAATAATCAAATAAAAATAATGCAGCTTTATGGCTTTTATATACAAAGGTCAAGTGCTAAGATAACACAAAATACATCAACATAATACCGAGTTACTTAAGGCAGAACATTCAATATAGATTTACTACAAAAGAAAAGGCATTGACCAGTTGCCATAGTTTAACTCTAGCCGATAACCTAACGCAACCCTCCTCCTTTATTTGGAGTAGAGACCAGCCATGACAGAGTAATTCGTCATGCGCAGGGTTACTACAAAAGAAAAAACAGTAGTAAAAATTTTCTCTTGCCATTCCCACAAACGCAGTAGTTTTAACTATAATATTATATTTAAAAATTGTTCCTTCACAGCTCTGCTAATTGCAACTATATGGTTTATCACATATCTTAGTCTTATTTCACCAAGTCAATCAAACACATAAAGAAGATTCCATAGCAGCCGAAAGTGGTATACTTCATGCATCTTTATTCCTTACAGATCAGTTCATAACTCAAATTCTATCTCTGTAGATAAGAGAGTTTCTATTAAGTCCCAGAAACCTTACTTGTATTTGAATATATAATGTGTATTATGTGGTCAGTAATACGTCAGCTAAGCAATGAAATACCTTTTTTATGTTGCTGAGGATAGTTACATGGAGTCCATTTTCAACTGTGGGGTTCTAATTGGTGGTTGGTGATATCTATAAATGTTGGATGATATTAGTAATAGTTACATTCAGAAGTATCTTTTTCTGAATTTATTTTTCAGAGACGATATATATATATATATAGTGCTTCTAGATCCTATGGTAGTATCAACACCAGCAACCATGATCACACCTTGGACTCCTTGACCTAACAGTTTGAAGCTTTCTTTCAAGTGAAAGGTCAACATGAAAGGGATCCTTGACTAGAAAATATATTTGTTTTGTTTTAACAGAGAGGTAATAGTGCTGTTGGGTTGGATCCTTGACTTGAAAATATTTGTGTTAAAAATATGGTGAGAATGAGAC